>RQJG01051823.1:0-28351 GCA_009756435.1 Chionodraco myersi
TCTCGAAGTTTTCATAATAAAACCGGATGTATTCCCCTCACTGTCAAATGATTACACAGTGATATCTGCATTACTCATCCACTAACAAACATCAGTTTATCCTTGTTAATTACACAATATTGATTGGTTTAAATTGTGTATAATGCTTTTGTGTTTTTAACCGGAGAAACAAATAGTTTTTTCAGAGTTTAGACATTACAGTTTCCGAAGACACTACACTACCCAGAATCTCCAGCTATCGTTTGGGACTACAACATCCTCCTTGATTTACAAACCCTGTGATTAGTCATCAAGCTCTGTGATTGGATGTTGGAGTTGCAGTTCGACAAGGTTACACCAAAACAGCTCTTTGAAATGGAATGGAGCCCCCCCCCCCCCCCCCCCAAGAACTACACATGCTGGCTATTGTCGTGTTTTGCGCAACATGTTCTATGGCATGTCTCTAACTGGGAAGTGTAGTTATAAGGTCAAGCAAAGGCAAGGCAAGTTTATTTGATAGAGCACTTTTCAAGCGCAAGCCAATTCAAAGTGCTTAACAAAATAAGAAAAATGAAAGACATACAGATACAAGAAGGAAAAGCCTACACTCAACATAAACATTAAGGTGAAGAAAACATAAGGAAAAAGTTACAGTGCAGGTCTAATAAACTCACACAATAGTCAATTAAAACATACCAGAAAAAATACATGGATACAAGTTACAGTGCAGTCTAAGATATGAATAGTTCAATTAAAAGCAACGACAAAAAGAAAAGTCTTCAGCCTGGATTTAAAAGTAGTCAGAGTTGCAGCGGACCTGCAGGTTTCTGGGAGTTTGTTCCAGATGTTTGGAGCATAATAACTGAACGCTGCTTTACCATGTTTAGTTCTGACTCTGGGGACAGAAAGCTGACCAGTCCCTGAAGACCTGGATGGTTCATAGTTTAGCAGGAGGTCAGTAATGTATTTTGGGCCTAAACCATTCAGTGCTTTATAAACCAGCAGCAGTATTTTGAAATATATTCTTTGACACACAGGAAGCCAGGGTAAAGACTTCAGAACAGGAGTGATGTGATCCACTTTCTTAGTGTTAGTGAGGACTCGAGCAGCGGCGTTCTGAATCAGCTGCAGCTTTCTAATAGATTTGTTAGTGAGACCTGTAAAGACACCATTACAGTAGTCCAGTCTACTGAAGATAAAAGCATGGACAAGTTTTTCCAAATCCTGCTGTGACATTAGTCTTTTAATCCTAGATATTTTCTTTAGGTGATAGTAGGCTGATTTAGTAACTGTTTTAATGTGACTGTTGAAACTCAGGTCAGAGTCCATGACTACACCTAGATTCCTGGCTTTATCTGTTGGTTTGAACATTGCAGACTGAAGCTCAGCGCTAACTTTTAAACGTTCTGCCTTTGCTCCAAAGACCATTACCTCAGTTTTATCTTTGTTTAATTGGAGAAAGTTCTGACACATCCAGTCATTGATTTGTTCAATGCACTTACTCAGTGTTTGAATTGGAGCATAGTCTCCTGGTGAAATTGTTACGTAAATTTGTGTGTCATCTGCATAGCTATGGTAACTTATTTTGTTGTTCTTCATTATCTGAGCCAGTGGTAGCATGTAGATGTTAAAGAGAAGAGGCCCCAAGATGGAGCCTTGAGGAACCCCACATGTCCTATTTGTCAACTCAGATGTGTATTTACCTATAGAAACAAAGTTGTTTCTATCCTTTAAGTAGGATTTAAACCAATTTAGAACTGTTTCCGAAAGTCCCACCCAGTTTTCTAGTCGGTCTGGTAATATGCTGTGGTCAACAGTGTCAAACGCAGCACTGAGATCTAATAATACTAACACTGAAGTTCTGCCACTGTCTGTGTTTAAGTGGATGTCGTTAAAGACCTTTACAAGAGCAGTCTCAGTGCTGTGGTTTGGACGAAAGCCTGACTGGAACACATCGAAAAAACCATTTAAATGCAAGAAATTACTTAACTGTTGAAAAACAACTTTTTCAATGATCTTACCTAGAAATGGCAGGTTTGATATGGGCCTGTAATTGTTCATTACTGAAGCATCTAGATTATTCTTTTTTAAGAGCGGTTTAATGACTGCAGTTTTCAGGGCCTGTGGAAAAATACCTGAGTGAAGAGATTTTTTTACTATATGAAGTAGATCTGAGGCCATGCAAGGCAAAACATCTTTGAAAAATCCTGTTGGAATAATATCAAGGCAGCAGGAGGAGGACTTCAGAAGTTGTATAATGTCCTCTAGGTTTTTATCATTAATCTGATGGAATTGTGTCATGAGGTCTGAATTGATGTTAAGTGGACACAGAGACAACACATTTGCTGTTCCTGATGCAGAGGCACTGACTGCTTGTCTGATTTTCTGAATTTTGTCAGTGAAAAAGGAGGCAAAATCATTGCACGCCCTGGTGGTTAGAAATTCAGAGGCGACTGACACTGGGGGGTTAGTTAGTCTGTCGACGGTAGCAAACAAGGCACGTGCGTTGTTTTTGTTTTTGGTAATGATGTCAGAGAAGAACGATTGTCGTGCGTTTTTCAATTCCAAATTATAAAGGCCAAGTCTCTCTTTATAGATTTCAAAGTGAACCTGGAGATTTGGTTTTCGCCACCTGCGTTCAGCTTTTCGACATTCTCTTTTTTCTGTTTTCACGGTCATGGCCTTTCTCCATGGAGATATTTTCTTGCCAGACACTTCCTTTACCTTAGTTGGAGCAATGGCATCTATAACATTTTTAATTTTTTAATTAAAATGATCTACTAGCTCATTTACTGAGGTGTTAGCAGGGGCAAGTGTGGAAGAAAAATTCTGAGTAAACATTTCCCTAGTATTTTCAGTTAAACATCGCTTTGTGGTTACCTCTTTTTGAACACTTGTGTGAACAGAAATAGAGCTCTCAAAGAACACACAGGAATGATCAGAGAGTGCAACATCAGTCACCACAACCTTAGAGATATTCAGACCCTTTGAGATCATTAAGTCCAGAGTGTGCCCCTTATTGTGCGTGGGCTCCGTCACATGCTGAGTCAGTCCATAGCTATCAAGAACACAAAACAGTTCTTTAGCCCCTCTGTCCTGGGGGTTGTCAACATGGATGTTAAAATCACCAGCAATGACTAGACGGTCAAAGTCAATACACACTATAGACAGCAGTTCAGTAAGGTCATCAAAGAAGCTTGCACAGTATTTGGGTGGTCTGTAGATATTTAGGAACAGAGCTCGAGAGGAGCATTTCAGCTGAAGAGCCACATATTCAAAAGAATCAAAGTTTCCATACGATGTCTTCCTGCATTGAAGGGAATCATTGAACAGAATAGCAACTCCACCCCCTTTCTTATGCATTCTTTCCTGACTCATAAAACTAAAGTTGGGAGGGGTTTATTCGATAAGAACAGCTGCACTGTTATTTTGTTCAATCCAAGTTTCTGTTAAAAACATAAAATCGAGATTGTGCTCAGTGATAAAATCATTGATTAAAAATGTTTTTCCGGCCAAAGACCTGACATTTAATAAAGCTAGTTTAAGTTCGTTAAACTACTTTGTTCTACTCCACTACAATTCAGAGGTTAACCTGGTATTTTTACTCCACTACATTTATTTTAGTTACTTTGCAGATTCTGATTAATGATGTGAAATATAAACAACCCTTAAATCAGACTTTAGTTACACCTGAGTCAAATTCAGGGAAGGTGATTGTCAAGTGCCAAAATAAACTATGCAATATGTTGTGGTTCGGGCACCTAGTTAGGATGCCACCTGGGCGCCTCCCTAGGGAGGTGTTCCAGGCACGTCCAGCTGGAAAGAGACCAAGGGGTAGACCTAGGACCAGGTGGAGGGACTATATCTCTTGGCTGGCCTGGGAGCGCCTTGGGACCCCCCAGTCAGAGCTGGTTGATGTCGCCAGGGAAAAGAAAGTTTGGGGCTCTCTGCTGGAACTGCTACCCCCGCGACCCGACCACGGATAAGCGGGAGAAGATGGATGGATGGATATATTGGACGTTAAGTACTTTGTCAGACTTAATATGTATCTGTGGCTACCCCCAACGTTTTTTTCTTATTCAAAAGAAGACCTTAACTTAAAGTATTCTTTAATGTTTGAATAAAGCCTTATTAGTTGGTCTGTTTTGCACATCCTCCTGTTAATATCTTTGGACGTCCTGCACTAAACTGTTTTATTGTAGAGATCACTACAGTATCTTCTTGATATTTTCTATTCTATATTTCTATCATGCCTTCTTCTTTCCCCCAATTTTGTATGTAGGCTACTCTTAATATTTAAATGTTTTCATCAAATAAAACGTATTCAACAACAAAATTCAATAACGTGCTTTAACCACTAGGCGGTGCGGGTTAAAAAACCAGTGGTGTAGTTAATAAAACATAATAATATCAAACATAATATGACTATTAACTTTATTGTGAAATTAAAACAGAACGGTAAAGGAAAATACAGTTTCAGTCTCTCGATTTGAAGCTTATGCATTGTACCATGAACCTGTATAGACCTGTAACAGTCAACTGCATGAGGAGTTGGAAAGGTAGTTCTGTAAATCAGTAATATCTTTAAAAACTACAAGAAAAGTACCTTTCTATCAGCTCTGCACCGTTATGGTGTAAATACAGCCTATCTACCAATTGGATCAAATATAAAAGTCAGCCGAATTAGTGTTGATACTGCAAGGAGACGTATTGTGTGAAGGGAAATTGAAGATGTTTTTTAATTGCTGATATATTTATGATCCACGTCACATATTCAGTTTTGGCGGCAGTTCCTCATGTTTGTCTAGAAGTCTTCTCATCAGGGCTCTATAAATAGAGAACTACGGCAGATATGTAATATTTAATGCAGCCGAACCATGTATTACAATGCCGTTATGTGATGACTTTCAATGAGAAAAGAGCAAGAACACTCGGAAATAAAGTATTAGTTAAAAAAAAAAAAATCCGATTTCATATCGCATAAACACCGGATCCCGACGTGCATTGCGGCTAAAACATCCAGGCTGTAGTTCGATGTTTTAAAAAAAAGAAAGGTGTCCCTGAGAATCGAAAGAGAAAAACCTATGGGAAAAACACAAAAGCATTGTACACAATTTAAACCAATAAATGTTGTATAATTACAAGGATAGACTGATGTTTTTTAGTTGATGAATACTGCAGATATCACTGTTAAATCATTTGATCATTGGTTTTATTATGAAAACGTAGAGACCGGAAATACTGTTTTCAACCCATAACTTTACATGGAGGCTGCCGCATACCTCAAATCATCTTCGTAATATCTATCAAACTATAGATCTTACATATCGACTGGACGTGGATTCTAAAAGTAAAATATACACTTCTCGCTAGAAATATAATCAAAAAGCATTTTAATGGCCAAACTATCCTACAATTTAGGATTTTACAGAGAGGGTTATTTGTGAATAAACGACCATCTGTAACGTTTGCATTCAACGGGAGCACTAGAGGGCAAAAACTTTAAAAAGTAATTATAGTTTGCATTTTTAATTCAAAAATTAAAATGTTATAGATGCCATTGCTCCAACTAAGGTAAAGGAAGTAACTGGGAAGAAAATATCTCCATGGAGAAAGGCCATGACCGTGAGAGCAGAAAAAAGAGAGTGTCGAAAAGCTGAACGTAGGTGGCGAAAAACAAATCTCCAGGTTCACTTTGAAATCTATAAAGAGAGACTTGGCCTTTATAATTTGGAATTGAAAAACGCACGACAGTCTTTCTTCTCTTCCCAAAAACAAAAACAATGCACGTGCCTTGTTTGCTACCGTCGACAGACTAACTAACCCCCCAGTGTCAGGAGCCTCTGAATTTCTATCCACCAGGGTATACAATGATGTTGCCTTCTTCACTGACAAAATTCAGAAAGTCAGACAAGCAGTCAGTGCCTCTACATCAGGAACAGCAAACGTGTTGTCCCTGTGTCCACTTAACATCAATTCAGACATCATGACACAATTCCATCAGATTAATGATAAAAACCTAGAGGACATTATTCAACTTCTGAAATCCTCCTCTTGCTGCCTTGATATTATTCCAACAGGATTTTTCAAAGATGTTTTGCCTTGCATGGCCTCAGATTTACTTCATAGAGTAAACAAATCTCTTCACTCAGGTATTTTTCCACAGGCCCTGAAAACTGCAGTCATTAAACCGCTCTTAAAAAAGAATAATCTAGACGCTTCAGTAATGAACAATTACAGGCCCATATCAAACCTGCCATTTCTAGGTAAAATCATTGAAAAAGTTGTTTTTCAACAGTTGAGTAATTTCTTGCATTTAAATAACTGTTTCGATGTGTTCCAGTCAGGCTTTCGTCCAAACCACAGCACTGAGACTGCTCTTGTAAAGGTCTTTAATGACATCCACTTAAACACAGACAGTGGCAGAACTTCAGTGTTAGTATTATTAGATCTCAGTGCTGCGTTTGACACTGTTGACCACAGCATATTACTAGACCGACTGGAAAACTGGGTGGGACTTTCGGAAACAGTTCTAAATTGGTTTGAATCCTACTTAAAGGACAGAAACAACTTTGTTTCTATAGGTAAATACACATCTGAGTTGACAAATATGACATGTGGGGTACCTCAAGGCTCCATCTTGGGGCCTCTTCTCTTTAACATCTACATGCTACCACTGGCTCAGATAATGAAAAACAACAAAATAAGTTACCATAGCTATGCGGATGACACACAAATTTACGTAACAATTTCACCAGGAGACTATGCTCCAATTCAAACACTGAGTAAGTGCATTGAACAAATCAATGACTGGATGTGTCAGAACTTTCTCCAATTAAACAAAGATAAAACTGAGGTAATGGTTTTTGGAGCCAAGTCAGAACGTATAAAAGTTAGCGCTGAGCTTCAGCCTGCAATGTTCAAAACAACAGATAAAGCCAGAAATCTAGGTGTAGTCATGGACTCTGACCTGAGTTTCAACAGTCACATTAAAACAGTTACTAAATCAGCCTACTATCACCTAAAGAACATATCTAGGATTAAAAGACTAATGTCACAGCAGGATTTGGAAAAACTTGTCCATGCTTTTATCTTCAGTAGACTCGACTACTGCAATGGTGTCTTCACAGGTCTCACTAAAAAATCTATTAGGAAGCTGCAGCTGATTCAGAACGCCGCTGCTCGAGTCCTCACTAACACTAAGAGAGTGGATCACATCACTCCTGTTCTGAAGTCTTTACACTGGCTTCCTGTGTGTCAAAGAATAGATTTCTAAATACTGCTGCTGGTTTATAAAGCACCGAATGGTTTAGGCCCAAATTACATTTCTGATCTACTGCTAAATTATGAACCATCCAGATATCTCAGGTCTTCAGGGACTGGTCAGCTTTCTGTCCCCAGAGTCAGAACTAAACATGGAGAAGCAGTGTTCAGTTACTATGCTCCAAATATCTGGAACAAACTCCCAGAAACCTGCAGGTCCGCTGCAACTCTGACTACTTTTAAATCCAGACTAAAGACTTTTCTTTTTGCCGCTGCTTTTAATTGAACTATTCACATCTTAAACTGCACTGTAACTTTTATCTTTTAATGTTTCTTTTATTATCTTTTCTTTTTAATGACTGATTTTAAATGCCATTTTCTTAATGTCTTTCGTTTTTTGTAAAGCACTTTGAATTGCCTTGTGTTGAAAGATGCTATATAAATAAACTTGCCTTGCCTTGCCTTGCCTATTAAGCGCTTGAACAAAGGACATATTTGGTCATAATAAGGGCTTGAACAATCGGCCCATTTGGTCGTAAGAGTTGGAGGACTTGTTTCCCCAGCCATGAGAAATGTGAAGGGATTACAAAGGGCGGTAAAAAGGTCAGCCTTGTGTTTGAATCCATAGAGAATAAAAGAGACACACATATTTCCTACAGTAAGTTGTTTGAGGCTTCTCTGCACCTAAATACATGGTTGATATTTATCACACAAGAGAAGGGAAGAGATACAATAAGTGAAGATAATGGTGTTAACAATCTATGGGTTACACAGTATGCACGGGTCCTAAATGTCAGCCTTTCAAGAGCTGGTTGTTGCATGACCAAAAAGAGAGTGAATAGAAGTGCAGGAAATGTGACAACGTAATGGCACCATGGCTCATTAAACACGAAGTTCACTGAGCTGCTAATAATGCACCTTTTGTGTCTCAAGTTCATTTCTTTCCATCTCAAGTTCATTTCCTGCAGAAGTGTGTGTAATAATTCTTTACACTGCAATAATTTAACAACCCTTTTCTGCAACTTACTGTTATAATTACTTAATCAATAATAATAGACACCCAAATACTGTATGTGTCTCATTGCAAATGCTGCACCTCCATTAATTTTTATTTCAGCATTATCACTTTTTGGGGACGTTTCCGTAGTTTATTGTTTGACACAAGGCTGTTGCATTAATGCGGAGTATCTGAAGCTAAATAGACACAAACTGAATGTATAAAAGCAGTCAAACATTGCTTTAATTAAGTTAAATTGGTTCCTCTGATATAATATTTTTCATTTTCATTTCAATTGTTATTTTCTCTATTCCACTTTCTTCCAGAAAAGAATATTATCTATCTATCAATCCATCTATCTATCTATCTATCTATCTATCTATCTATCTATCTATCTATCTATCTATCTATCTATCTATCTTACTTTCATGCAGTTTATCCTCACATTTCTCTGCTTCATTGTTGTCCCTTTTCCCCATATATTCTTTATTTCCACCGCTCCTCTCCTCCCACTACGGCTCCTCGAGGCTCTGGTTGACCTAATTGTTTAGTCTCTCTGTGAAATGCTTGACAAGAGGTCAAAATAACACTGAGTGAGAGTATTTATTAATAAAGGTCTTACATTTGAAGATTCAGAAACACCTGGTATTTATACATTTGACACACACACACACACACACACACACACACACACACACACACACACAGTTGACCATTGATGTGACATCCACCTCAGTACAAATAAAAGCAATATTGTGAAACACTTGTAAATAATGTTCTGCTAAAACAAACCTAAAGAGTTCTGCTGCTCAAATAAAACAAGCCGTATGCGTGAATATTGGAGGACACTTGAGTGGGTATTCTCCAGAGGTTTTCTGTAAGGATAATAGTTGCCCCGAGTGTGAGCCTGCTACTGTACCATTGTGTAAGTGTGTGATCAAGGCTTCTCCTCTGTGTTATTTGTACATTACCTCCCTTCAATCCTCACCCTGACCTGGCTGTGACATGTACCGGTTACAGTGTTAACAGACACACACACACACACACCACACACACACACACACACACACACACACACACACCACACCACACACACACACACACACACACCACACACACACACACACACACACACACACACACACACTCCATATATTACCCTGAAAGCCAGCAGCCATTCATAGCTATGTATTGATATCAGCATCTCCCTTAAACAGACAGTAATTCATTAACATGAGATTTGCACAGGTTCTTAAATGTTTAGAATAAACTCTACAGCCTAAACAAATGACACACACACACACACACACACACACACACACACACACACACACACTCACACACACACACAAAAAACACATACACACACCCCTTTTCATCTTCTGTCTGCCCTCTGTGCTGAGAGGCAGACACTGTTCCCTTGACAACAGTAATTGTTAGGATGGAGCCACTTGGCAGGAACAGACTCCATTTGTTGTGTGTTCCCCATTGACATCAGGATGGCAGAAAGCCTGCACATCTTCCGGCGCAGACTGAAAACTCATCTCTTTCGACTCCACTTCGAGCGATAGAACTATTAACAGAGCACTTATATACTAATAAAGGGCTGGCTTACCTAAAGCCAGTTGAGTAGCACTTGAAATACTTGGCTCTATGAAACCTGATGTACTTTATGATTCTGTTTTCTTCAAGGTTGCGTCTTCCTGGTCGAATGCACTTATTGTAAGTCGCTTTGGATAAAAGCGTCAGCTAATGTAATGTAATGTGTGTGTGTGTGTGTGTGTGCACGTATTACTCACATTGTGGGGACTCTAGTTACACAATTACGTTGTAGGGACACGCCTACTTTTAGTGTAAAAAATGCAAATCCCCCTAACTTAAATCAATACATTTTAACAAATGTGTTGAATGTTTTTTTCAATATTATGGTTAGAAGTTCTGTTTTAATAAAATAAGTTAAAAAAATCAAGCTCCGTTTTTAGTTTTTATGGGAAAATATCCCCTATTATAGTGCGTAGAAGTCTTCACACCTCTCTTGACATTTCTTGGCCATGCACCACAAGCAAATAGTGATCTGTGTCATGACAAATCCACTATTTGACCCAAACTCTTAATTGATTAAACCACTTCAAAAGAGCTTTATTTGCTCTGTTGTTTCCCTACAAAGCTGTATTGCACATTTCAAAAAACTATTCAAAGAGAGGTATCGGCTCAAACAGAAACGGATGCTGTACACACAAGATCTGTAGGGTTTTGATAGACAAATATTGTGTTTGTGTAACTGGTTTTTTCACTAGTGTGGACACAGCCAGGATTAGTGCTTGTTCATGCAAATACAGATCAATAGAGTACATTTGCTGTTCCTTACTTCACATCGTATCTTCCCTTCGTTCCACCTCAGGAATAATAATATCTCCTGGCCCCTTTAATGCCACAGGTGTTTCCCATTTCTCTTAATACACACCAGAGGAGATCTGACATGCACCTTCAGCTCAACATCGACTAGTAAAGTGGCACTTTGTGTGTCTTTCCTTACGTGACAGACAACTGTAGAGTATATTCATGTTTAATTTGAACATGACAAAATAAGAGAGCTTAAACTACACGTCAAAGGACAGTTAGCCTAATTGCTTTCTTAGCAAGATACATATAGCATTTCACAGATTTTGAAGTGACTGTTTTTGATTTTATATATATTGATTGTTGTGCTTTTATTGATGTCTTTAATGTGTGCATATGTATAAATGTGTCTGTTGATTGTGTATATACACTGAACAAAAATATAAATGCAACACTTTTGTTTTTGCTCCCATTTTTCATGAGATGAATTCAAAGATCTAAAACATTTTCTATATTCACAAAATAACCATTTCTCTCAAATATTGTTCACAAATCTGAAAAAATCTGTGATAGTGAGTAGGGCTGCACGATTTTGGGAAAAAATGTAATTGCGATTTTTCTGACAAATATTGCGATTGCGATTCGAATTGCGATATTTATTTTTAAGCGACCCAATGGAAGTTTATTGTAAAATGCGGCCATAACTCCGGCTAGGAAGGTCGTATCAACATACTCCTGTCTCTAGCACCCTCGCAGCCCGAGCTACGAGTGAAAGAACTAAACTTACATGAAACTTCCGTTGGGTTGCTTTAAAGTCAAGCTTCAGTTAAAGATTCACCCTGTGATAGAAACATGTGATGGAGCGTCACTAACCTGACCCAGATGCTTTGTTTCACCAAACTATCTAGGAAAGCTCCATTGGAAGCCATTTGGAAAGGGCAGGCACTTTCAAAAGCACTTGGCAGGTGATTGGATCAATCTGTCTATCACCTTCTATCATGGGCCACTTCTGATTGATTAACAATGGCTGGTACATGTGGAGCACAGCACTTCTGATTAGTGTGGATGACTGACACAGAAGAAGAAAAAAAAAAAAGTGGGAAAAAAAAATTAAAAAAAAAAAATGTAAAAAAAAAAGTTAAAAAAATCGCAGGCTTTGCGATTTGATAATCGCATCATCTCGAATCGCGATTTCGATTTACAATCGATTAATCGTTCAGCCCTAATAGTGAGACCAACGTAGTTATTACACGTTTTTTCATGAGACTGGGTTGGCTATTCCGCATGAATGCAACCTTAGAGATGGCTATTGCTCAGATCTTTGGTCCTTAGCCCCTCTGCGACGAGTGGAAGGTTATGTTCATTCTTTTATAATGACCTTGCGGTGTCCTCAGATCCTCTCTAGTACAGATGCTGCGCCTTCTGCTGGTTCGGCGGATTTCACAATGAGTGGTTGCCCCACCAGCTTGCCATGCCCTCGTTCAACCAAATGACTGGATCTACACGTCAAGCCCTCAAGGATTTCCCATATTCTGCCTCCAACCAAGAGCATGACTCAAAGCATACAATTCAGCTTGGTACTTTATCTTCTTCTGTCCCTCCTCTGTGTACTTATGCAATAGATATAATAGTTGTTCATGCATTAATTGTATTTTCATTCGAATCCTGCAATCTTTAAGTGCTAAGTATTAAGCCACGCTAGAGTTCATTCATTTGCTCCTCAAGGGCCTTAAGAAGGCACGTCCTCCACGCAATGATAAAGACTGCCTCTTTACTTGGCACGCGTGCAAAGGTTAATGTATAAGTTCAGGCAAAGGGGTTTCACTATACATTGATACACGTTAGATGCAGTTGTTCCAGCTTTCTATTGGTTTCTCAGGTGGCGAATATACACAGACCTCTCACCTTTCAATCCTCAGCATAATCTCGCCCTTACTGAATTAACTTTGGAGATCAAATATACACGCTTTTTTGAAACATTCAATGTCTGACAGTTCTGTCTGGGGAGTCAAGGAACCCCGAATAATCATTGCTAAAACTAACACTGTTTTCTTTGTCCTTTATCTTCCATGCTGAACTTCTCCAGGGTTCTTACACCTTTTCAAAAGTCAAATTCAAGCACTTTTCAAGCATTTTCAAGGTGCATTTTCCAGCTTTTCAAGCATCTTACAGCTGTTGTAAATTACATATTTATATACACATACTCAAATGATTATTTCCCTACCTCACATTAAATCAGATGTTCTTTATGCTATAAACAACCAAATGTGTGTTTCGTGATAGCCTTCTACACGAGGATGAAAAATTAAAGAAAAGAAAACTAAGTTTAATATTTCAAAATTAGTGACCTGTACGTAGACTGGGCCTCCCATATAACCTGGCTGAGCCGATATACAACAATCAGCCAAATAACTTTTCAATACATTATTGATTAATTGTTGGTAGTGAACGCAAGTCAGAGGTACATGGTGTACTTCTACTCCTCTACAGTTCAGAGGTACATGGTGTACTTCTACTCCACTACAGTTCAGTTCAGGTACATGGTGTACTTCTACTTCTCTACAGTTCAGAGGTACATGGTGTACTTCTACTCCTCTACAGTTCAGAGGTACATGGTGTACTTCTACTGCACAACAGTTCAGAGGTACATGGTGTACTTCTACTCCACTACAGTTCAGAGGTACATGGTGTACTTTCCTCCACTACATGTATTAATACCTTCAGTTACTTCACAGATGTGGATGAATGATGTGAAATCTAACCAAGTGTTGAATCAGACTTTAGTTCCACCTGGAGTGAATCCACCAGCTACCCTGCAGTCTACAAAGTACTTCAGACTAGCTGCACCTTCACCAGCTACCCTGCAGTCTACAAAGTACTTCAGACTAGCTGCACCTTCACCAGCTTTGAGAACAATTTCATGATCAATCATTATAAAACATATATATATATTATTCTGAAATGGACCAATCTGCACAACGACTACTTTTACTGTCTTTCACTATATTTAGATGATAATACTTTTCTACTTTCACTTGAGGAACATTTTGAATGCAGGACTTTTACTGAAACAGAGTATTCCTACACTCTGGTACTTCTACTTTTACTCAAGTACAAGATCTGAGTACTTCTACTTTTACTCATGTAAAAAAAGAACTTCTAACTTACTCAAGTCCAGGAGATCTGAAGTACTTCTACTTTTACACCCAGTACGAAAAATACTGAGTACTTCTATTTACTCAAGTACAAGAACCTGAGTACTTCTACTTTTAACTCAAGTACAAGACCTGAAGTACTCTACTTTTACTCAAGCCAAAACGATCTGAGTACTTCTACTTTTAGCTCAGGTTTAAAAAAACAAAAAAGAAAAATCCTGAAAAAAAAAAAGGGTTTGTTTTAAAACCTTTCTAAAACTTTTTTTAAAACAAAATAAAGGGTTTACAATTATCTGAGTACTTCTACTTTTACTAAGTACAATATCTGAGTACTTATAATTTCACTACAAGATCTGAGTACTTCTACTTTTACTCAAACAATATCTGAGTACTTCTACTTTTACTCAAGTACAACATCTGAGTACTTATCCACCTCTGGTAGTGTATTAGCCTGAATTGTAGCCACAAAATCACGCAGAGCTGCATACAAATAGACTCACAATGGTAACAAGTGGAAAATAATATTTACACATGTGTACAATGATTTTAGGTAATGCTGACTACTCAAGACTCCTGACTTATACATCTCCAAAGGAAGACTGTGTTCATTCTACAATTACATGGGATTAAAGCAAAATGTAGTTTTACTTGTATAATACTTCAATTTTATATAAAAGACAGTTTGTTTTTATCTGTTTTCAAATAAACAAAGTATTGGCTTTCAGAATATTAAACTTGTTTCGGCAAATTCAGATGATAAATACAACTTTGAAGCTTCGGCATGATTAGAAGCGGAGAACGGACTAATGTAACGTCACAGCAAGCATAACAACAGCCGGTGTTTCTTGTGAGTGTTTCCCCGGTACACAAACGCAAAAATACACATACACACACACACACGCGAGCTTCCCCCAGACCAGTAAAAACGAAAACGTGTCTTCGGGTCAATGTGACTGATTTCGATAGAGCAAGTCACATTTGGTTTAGGCACGAAACATACAGTAGAAATACATTGCTTTCAAAATCGCTCTGTGTCGAATCAATAGATTATATTTCGTGACTATAACACGAAGTGCAGTGAGTGCTTCATCCTCTGAACACCACACGATGGCGACTGTAACACACATATTAACATAGGTACGCTCCTCTGAAATGATTGTCCCCTGCAATTATTATTATCCCTCAATCGAGTTCGCTATTCAGCTAGCCAACGTTAGCTTAAACAAACGTAACATGCAACGTTAGCCTAATCTAAAATGGTCTACTCCGGCGTACCTTTCATGGCTCGTCAGTGCAGACTCTCGCATCGTTATTTTTGCAAACTTTGCAGGAGGCTACTCGTGGGCTTGACCCTCGTCTTAGCCATGGCTTGTATTTGTCTTCTGCTAGCCAACGCTCGTTGAAACTGCAACCTCCTGGCACACAGTCATCTATCACTCATCAGAATGCCCAGGTCACACGTAACACAAACACTTGCAGGTCGCGCGCATAGCGCGGGAAGGCCGCAGCGGAGCTGTTTTATGTAGAAGCGAAGCAATGCTTTTCTTTTAATCTAAAAAGCGAACTATTCAGTCAGACAGCAATTTATTGTAAAAGTAAAGCATTTACATTTTCAAGCACCATTCCCAAAATGCAAGCACTTTCCCAACCTTGAAAACACCACGTCAAATTTCAAGCATTTTCAAGGATTTCAAGCACCCGTACGAACCCTGCTTCTCGCATCATTGCCCTCTGACACATGGGTCGGCACCCATGTTTATTCGATGGCTGCAAACCCAACGACGAGGGTTCTCCTCCAAGCTGCGTGATCTCTGCCTAAGCTGCGACCTGCCCCCAGATCGCTATTCCAACTGTTGAAGAATCTGCACAGCTATGGAGCTATTTCAGGGTCATACGTTTTGATCTTTCAAAAAAATACAATTTATTTGAAAGTTCAAGTTTTTATCCTGAACTTTGAAAAATTCAATGATGTATTCAAAATAAAGATAAGTATTTGAAATCATTTTTCAGGTTGAATATTATTTTGATTCAGTTCAGCAATTTTTTTGAATAAAATGTTTATTTTCAGATTTCACTTTTATACATATTTTGATATTTGAATCCTTATTTTTTTCAGTTGCAGATTTTTCGTTTTCAGATTCCAAAAAATATTTTTTCAGTTTCAAATCTTGTTTTTTCAGGTTTCACATTGCTTTTCACTTTCTGATCGTTTTTCGCTTTCAGATCGTTTTTCGCTTTCAGGTCGTTTTTTTTCGCTTTCAGACTTTTGGCCCTGATGTTGCTTGGGGGGGGGCGGGGCTTAGCAAAGAGTAGTTTGGCTTCCTGAGTGACAGGTCTCCCTCTGTCATGTTGCCTTCATGGATGTTAGGTAGCGCGAGAAATATAACTCAATACTTTCTATACACAACACTCCCGTAAACTTGTGAGCAACCATTGCTTATTCCCACATCAGAAAGTTAAAGAGCAGCACGGGGACTCGTACGGAGTCATTTGCTGTTTTAAGTGCAGAAGTGTGTCCCACAAATTGCTGGGAAAACATTCCTTGCCAGCATCGATTGTCTACTCTGTTGAGGGCACAGCAGCCATGTGCAAGTGTAAACTCACACTCTGCATACGTGTGTACACCATAGCAGTGTACTAAGGGAAGTATCCTAAAGGTCACCTACTTTGCAAAATGCACTTTTGTATGTCTTTTCTACATAAATATGTGATCCCGGTGTGTCAGGAAATAAAACCCTCTCTATTTTCCTCCGTACCCACATCTCTAAAAACGGAGCTGATCCAGATTTGCTGCCGATATGACGTAATATCTTAAATGTGGGCGGGCTTTACGCCCACGGCCCTATCAGAAACAATGCGCGACGTGTTCTGGAAGTAATATGGTCTTTGTTTACATTAGCACACTCGGAGCTAACCTGTACTGAAGAGAGTATGTGTAATATAACCAGGGTTGGGTTGTAACGGAATACATGTAACGGCGTTACGTAATCAGAATACAAAAATCAAGTAACTGTATTCAGCTCGCGTTACATTTGAAAAACGAGTAATCTGATTACAGTTACTTTCGTAAACCTGAAGTGAATACATTTTGGATTACTTATTGGAATTATCGGTGGAAAGATTTCCTCACAACATTTAATATTCATTACTAAAGGTACAGCCGAATCATCACAGCGCACAAAAACTATTACCGCCGCAGATGGACCAAAAAAGCGTTTTAAAAAAAAAATGGCGGGTCCGCTCGCTCAGTGGAACAATAACAACGAAACATGGAGGAACAAAAGTCTGGATTTAAATCGCGTGTGTTTGTGTATATATAGGTGTGTGTGGTTAAAACACATCAGCCTGCGGTCGCTCTTTAGCCTTACTAATGATTATTTCTGAAGGTACACACAGTGAAGGCGGTGCGTGAAAGGCGGTGCGTGAAAGGCACGGCGCGCTCGTCTTCTCAGAGGCTGAGTTAACCCTCCCGCTGCCTCCTGGCGCTGCAGATGTCATGAAGTGAAGGAGGTGTTCCTTCTATAACACAGCTGTGGGCAGCAGATACTGAGAGTCACGGACATGAATTCATAGATCAAGGCAGACTGGTGCACACACTCTCCTGTTTTGCCGATCCGGTGCTTAAACAAATATAGCTCTACCCCCCTGGCCGAAATGTCCTTAAAATGAAGTCCGGGTTAGACATTTTAATTCATGTCCTGCCAACACTGAGAGGACAGAAGGCGACACGCCCGTTCTAAGCCCTGTCCCTCACTCCTCACATCCCAAGCTGCATCCCCAACAAGTGCATTATGTTGTTACATCGTTTCAGATGTGATGTTTCAGTGTGCTCTTGATACGCCATTAAAACACGTTCAGTTTCCTTTTGCTTTTTGTGTCTCCTGTTCACCAAAACATACCCAGTTTGGAAAGTAATCCAAAAGTAATCTAAAAGTAATCTGATTACTTTTTTTAAGACACGTAACTGTAACTGTATTCGGATTACTTTCAGAGCCATGTAATCAGTAATCAGTAACTGATTACATTTATAAAGTAACCCTCCCAACCCTGAATATAATATAGTATAATAACAGGAGACCTTTAACAACTAGAAACGTGCATTTTCAAATATGTTGCAGTAGCATATTAGCATTAGCATATATGTTGACTCTTATCTGTCTGTAGCCTATTGAGCTATTATATATGTTATTATAAACATCCAGTCTCTTGTAGCTCCTGTGCTGTGCGTTAGTGGACGTCAGTAGCTGCATATAATTGCTGTTATAAACATTACTATCTCCTTTGGTGTTTAAAACAAGTGCGATAGTTTTCTAAAATAGCCCCAGCAAGTGCACATCATTTCTCTCAAGTCTTTGCACACGTCCATCCTCTCTCCAGTTCTCTATGTCCTCTCCTTGCAAACACTAATTTCTCTTTCTCCCTTCCCTAATTCTCAGACTCTCTGTTTCCCACTTTGATTTCCCACAGTCACAAAGCAGGAAGGAGAGGTTACCCTGCTTCCCTTCCTCAGTATCCACCCTCCTCTTCCTCCCCCTTCTTCCTATCTAACAAGCTGTCACAAGTGTTTCATGTTTCCTCAGAAAGTGCTGCAGCCTCACAATCCTGCCGGTAAGGAAGAAATAAAAATCACATTTGCGGAGAAACGAAACGAAGGGTAGCGTTTTCATGTGTGCTTTGATTGGACAGTGATTGTTATATGTGGCCCTCACTGAAGCCAGGAAAGGACGACGGTGTAAACAAATTGTGTAATTAGAGAGACGCTAATGTGACACGAGGGAAGAGAGGAAGGGACGCAGAGAGTTTGATTCAATTAACTTGCTTTGGTAGCATTTGTTTGACTGGGATCTGAACTGACAATGACCTACATTCTTCACCGTCTGACAGGCGGTCGATTGACCTGCCGGGCTGATTCACTTTGACCCCGAAGCTCTGACTGCTCTCCGGCACCGGCAGTCGTAAAGATGTAACTGTGTGTAGCTGCAGAAGAAATGTGTCAAGATAGCAACTATCTTCACACCACTATCTCCCAAACTCTAACAGGTACATTCTCTTCCAACCACCGAATAGCTTTGATCCACTCGGAATCCTCCTTAGAGTTTCTACTTTCTATGTGTTGAGAAATAGAAAAAGCATCACAAATGAAAAGAGAGAATAACACGACACTAACGGATAATTGCACACGCAGGTGAGCTAAAGGTCCACTATGTTATCATCGTCTGCACCCGTTTGTACTTTCAGGCCTAATGAGATAACAGCAATCTGTAGACCATTGACCTACAGCAACATTGAGCTTGGGAATACTTCCATTTCCTTAGGCATGAGCAAAAGGGAACGATCAAATAGTTTGGAACAACTCTTCGAAGTGAGTGTTTTACCAATGAATCCCAGACTCTTCCCACACGCTGTCGATGCTCTTGCCTTTTTCTCCAGAGTTGCAATAGCTTTAAAACATAAGAAGACGTTGTGCACGGACACAACGACACTGAATGCACGAGTAACGAGTGTTTGAGTCGGACTCCAGTAAAGGTTTTTCGAGCGTCTACATTTACTACGTGGCTGCGAGGGGGTGCGGTCGTCTTTCCACCAGAAGGTTGTGGGTTCGATCCCAGCCCGTGCAGCCAACATGTCGATGTGTCCTTGGGCAAGATACTTAACCCTGAGTTGCTCCTGAAGGCCAGCGGTGTGTGAATGTGTGTGAATGTTAGGTCCTAGAGTAAGGTACACTGCTCTGTGTGAATGGGTGAATGACATGTAGTATGTAAAGCGCTTTGAGGGGTCGTGAAGACTGGATAAAGCGCTATATAAGTACAGTTCATTTACAACAGCGCCTCAAAAGATCCCAATTCTAGTTAGAAAGTCATGTTTCCGCCGACAAAGAACGGCAACACAGTGATACCTTTTTCCAGTATTTGCGTGACATGGAACTGCAAAGAAAGCTATCCACGTGAGGCATGACATGTGATTTTAAACATGTTGTTTCTCAGTATTACAACACCTGCCGATTGCAGCACATATGCCCTATCGATTGTTGATCATTAACACTTCTGTAACACTGTATTAAGCGTTGCATAGCCTGCCCGAACGCAGGTGTCGTGCTGAATCAATGCAATATAATGAATGTTTGAGGACAAATGTTTTGGTGCAGGGAGCAAAAAAAGAGCCATATTTGAAATTGATTTAAATTATTCAAGTTTAAAGAACCGATTCAGTGGAATCTGCACATTACTTTATTCCAGGAACTAGACACCACCCCCACACATGCGATCAAGTGTTTGTAACAAGGCAAGGCAAGTTTATTTATATAGCACTTTTCAACACAAGGCAATTCAAAGTGCTTTACAAAAAATGAAAGACATTAAGAAAATGTTATTTATAATCAGTCATTAAAAATAAAAGATAATAAAAGAAACATTAAAAGAAAAAATACATGGATAAAAGTTACAGTGCAGTTTAAATTAAAAGCAGCGACAAAAAGAAACAAGACAGTGTGCTTTCAGGGAAGCTGCACAATCTCTGCTAGTGACACCAGGAATCACAATAGTACTATGTTGTTATTGTTGAGATATTAAACCCACCCTAAAGGGGCGGACAGCGCTTTGAGAAAAGACTTCTGAGAGAAATAGTTTTCAAAAAGCATGGATTTACTAGAATCAAAACAAAATAACCGATTATGTGGAGTCACTAGTCTCCAGGAACTAGACACCACCCTTCTTCATGAAATCAAGTGTTTATAACGAGACAGTGTGCTTTCAGAGGAGCTGCACAGCCTCTGCTAGTGACACCAGGAATCACAATAGTACTATGGTGTTATTCTTGAGATATTAAACCCACCCTGAAGGGGCGGACAGCGCTTTGAGAAAAGACTTCTGAGAGAAACAATGTTCTAAAAGCGTCCATTTACTTCAATCAAAAACAAAGGAACCGATTCAGTCTGCACATCACTACTCAGGAACTACACACCACCCTTGTTCATGAAATCAAGTGTTCTAACAAGACAGTGTGCTTTCTAAGGAAGCCTCACCGTGATCAGAGTATTACTACACTGTTATTGCTGCAACTAGAATAAATCCACCCTGATAGCTCGGTATTACCATGCAGTTCTAACTGATGCAGGACTCGCATGCATGATGTAAGCAGCCTTACATCGCCTGACAGCTGCTCAGAGCACAACAACATATGCTGAAGCAGACGTGCATGAATCACAGCAGCACACAGCGACTCTAATTCAGACACATTACAAACAAGCATTTAGAAAGACTTCCACATGCAACCCGTAATAATCCACGACCCCCCTCCCGTATGAACGTTATGTAACACAAAGTATGCTGTGGCTGATTAGCTGTTACTTAACAGATACAGCGGTGCACGCCGGGTGTGTGTGTGTGTGTATATGTGTGTCTGGACGGGCTTACGGAAGAGGCGGAGAAAAACGGATGTAGAAAGAAAACACTGAATCCAGCCTGACAAAAGTCTCTATATTCAACCAGAAAACAGTTTCAGTGCAACAGCTGTCTGATCACCTTACACACAGCGCGTGCACATTACATTCAGTGTGTGTGTGCGTGTGGTTGTGTGTGTGTGGATATGTGTGTGCCCTGCAGAGAGAGAGGAAGTTTTTGTGATATTGCACCAACCTGATATTCCTCCGCCGACCACCACCACGTCGTAGGTGTTGCTGGCTGCAGTCATGGTGCCGTGTGTGTGTCTGAGTGTGTGAGTGTGTGAGTGTGTGTCTGTGAGTGTGTGTGTCCGGGTCTCCGTGGATCCGCACGTCGCGCCGAGGAGCACATCTGTATTAAAAGCGCGAGGCAGGCCCACTCCCCCCTGACTCCTCCCCCAGAGACAGGATGGGAGGGGAGTGTGTTCTGGTTTATTTTATATTTAACTGCATATTTGATCTTTTACTGCATTCTATTTCAATGTACATACTGCTTTATTTCATTTTCGATGTCACTAAGTTTTTCCTTATTATTTTGTAATGTTATTATAGTGTTCTTATAATAGTTCTCTCTCTGTGGTTTTACTTGTATGTAGGGTATAATGGTGCAAACTCCAGTGACTTCATAAGGAAAGCAAATCTTGAATCTTGAAACATGTATATTTTCCACATCCACATATATATTTTCTTTAAATGTACTTTTTAATGCTATTTTATTTCTATTTCAGAAATATTTTGTACTGTTTATTTCTTGTGTCTTAAACATTGGGATCAATAAAGTACTTATCTATCCATCTATCTATCTTGAATCTACAGAACAAAAAGAAAACATACCAACACAAAATTAAAATAAATAGAGAACAAGATGAAACACCAGCAGCGATCCAAATTAAAAGCCACAATAAAAAAATAGGTTTTTAATTTGCTCTTAAACATTTCAATGGAGTTTGCTGTTCTAAGATCCACAGCCGCTAAAATTAAAGATAAAATAGAATACAAATTAAAATAATAATGTAAAAATAAAGTGATAAAGTGATATGGTACATGTTGGATATAATATACTCCAGCCACTTCACAAGGCAACATTATACACCTTTTAAAACAGGGCCATTCATATAGTGATTAACACACATTAAAAAGAGCATTCAGAAATAGTGCACGGAGAAACAAAAAGCAAAGAGAATCAAATAAACATAAAAGCTTACATATAGAATAACACGGGTAAATACACGATAAAAAAGTGACAGTGCCGTGTGAGATGTGAAAGGTTCAATTAAAGGAAAGTCTTCAGCCTGGATTTCAAAGGACCTGCAGCTTTCTGGGAGTTAGTTCCACATGTTTGGAGCACAAGAACTGAACTTCTCCGTGTTTAGTAAGGACAACACGTCATACTTGAAATGATAGAAACCAGAGGTGGGACCAAGTCATTGTTTTGCAAGTCCGAGTCAAGTGTCAAGTCAGGATGGGCAAGTTCAAGTCAAGTCCGAGTCAAGTGTCAAGTTCAAGTCAAGTTCAAGTCCAAGTCAAGTTCAAGTCAAGTCCAAGTCCTAAACTTTGACAAAACGAGTCTTAAACAAGTCATTATGTGCTTTTCACCAAATGTAATGACATCGATCAACAGAATAATTCTTAATAATCAAACTGCTCTTTATTAGTCACATTAATAATTTAATAATCCATTTTCTCTGTGCTGGTAAAGTGACGTGTTTTTCTATTTTAAGAGGGATCAGTAAAGTAAGGCTACCGTGACAGAAGGAGTTTAATGGATAAGATCCCTGATGTCGAGGTGACCAGAATGTGTATTTCCACTGGGTACAACATGTTATAAGGGACCCACAATCTATCTTTATGCCAGGGATATGTGCAGCCAGGCGGGCTGCATCTCCCTCTGCAGGTGGTACTTAACTATATTTTGATGCTAATACTTTTGTACTTTTACCTGTAACATTTTGAATGCAGGACTTTTTATTGTAATTTTACTCAAGTACAAGATCTGAACTTCCCCCACCTCTGACAATAAATCCTGAGTGGTTACCAAAAAAAAACCTGCTCTGAAGGTTATTTTCATTTTACAAATCCTGCACTCAGCTTTGCTTTCTCCCATATCACTGAGAAGCAGCCAGATGCTGCTTCTTTTTTCGGTTTTCGCTCATTTCTTGACTTTTTCCGACGCGCTTGCATTTAAATCCGTTTCCCCGTCGCTCTGTGCAGCTGGCCTGTACCCAGAGGCGGACTGGGACTACAAATCAGCCCGGGACTCTCGACCGGCCCACTTCGGTAGCGCCGGCCCACCGCAGATTTGTATTATCATCACTGGTCCCATTGTAACCACTGGCCCGGAGCATTCGTCCAAAAAAATGAAGAAAATAATGAAGAAAATGAACACATTTGTTGCAATAGTAACGTATGCACTAACTACATTACTAGCCTACTTTTAGTACATTTGAATCATCAGTTCTCATTTTCCTCAATTGTTCATATTTGGTTTATTAAAATAATGATATTGTGGTCATTGTTAAAAAATGTCTGCTATTATGAGTATTATTATTTGTATAATGCACTTTCTGCCTTCCTGTCATTAGGAGTTAGACATGCAGTGGCGACTGGTCATTAGGGGCAGGTGGGGCACAGCCCCACCTAGTGTCAGCAGAAAGTATTAAAAATAATGATTACAAAAAAATGCAAAAAATTAATTAAAAAATATATTAAATATATTGTAAGATCATGTTTAATCATCTGATTCGTCTGTACATTGCTGTTTTAGTCTGTGTTCTTCTAATTAGTGTCTACAGTGTGCCTATTGAGCTGTTTAGAGCCATGTGGGACAAAACCCGATCCTGCCCCTCCCTCTTACTGTCTAAGTCAATGGTGACTGTAAAAACTACACTGCGCATGCTCAGAATATTTTCCTATTTGATGTGTGTGGCAAAAAAATAATGACCATAGGGGCAAAGTGCTGCCATCCCCACCATACGTCATCTCACATCATTCAGAGCTGATTGGCTGTAAGTACGTGTGCCGCGAAAAGTGTGGTGTGTGAAGAGGAGACGAGAGAGCTGCAGTGAGGCGTCCTAAAACCAGGAAGTAAGCTGCGCATGGCTTCCCTCGGCAAAAAAGCAATGATATTTCTCCGTAGGATTTTAGAAAATAGCTCCAAATAAGGTCTGTGGGAAACAAACCTGTTAGATAAATGAACGTTTTGTTCAGCCGGATAATATCCACATGTCTACCCTACTTTTATCATTTTCGAATCATAAATCTATTGATTAGATTAGATTTATGATAGACTTTTGAAACTACAAGAACATAAGGAGGACTTTTACAAAAAAGTAATAGCGATTTTTGTCCAGAAGGATAGGCAAATGGACTTAATCTTCAAGTCAAGGTAAGACCGCCATGTTATACAAAATTGGATCTTACTAAGAGAGAACAATTCAATATTTAAATGATAAAATTACATTTTGTGGGTATCCTTTTGTTGAACTGTCTGTTTAAAATTAATTGAAGCATCAGACAAAAAAAGCTTTTGAAAATAATATTATATTTTGATTTAGGTCAAAATATAATATTTGTAAACCTGAAGAGTCAGTGGCAGTGCCTCAGCAGCCATGAACCTCACTGCAGAAGCTTATATATAGACATCTAAGTTTTTTGTGCCCCACCACTTTTGTACATATAGAAACGCCACTGTAGACATGTAATGGCCATGTAATTGATTTGATTAGAGCCTTCATTCTCCTAAACTGCTGGGACATTTCGCCAATACCTTTATATTGTCTACTCTTCACTTACTTGTCAGCAGAGGTCGGCATTGATGTACAGAGCCGACAGAAGACCTTGTTTGTATTGGCATCATATTGAGAGGTGCAGTGACGCGTCCTGAGACCAGGAAGTAGCTGCTGGTTCCCTCCACAGAAAGCAACGGGATTTCTCCACAGGGTTTTGGAAAAATAGCTGGAAATAAGGTCTGTGGAAAACAAACCTGTTTGATAGATGCACGTTTTGTTCAGCCGAATAATCTCCACATGTCTACCCTACTTTTATAATTTTCGAATCATAAATCTAATCGATAGATTATAAAGGGTTTTAGGACGCGGCACTGCACCACGAGAAGCCAACTCCATCCATCAAGCTGAAACTTCCTCTCCCTCTTCTTCTCCTCTCCCTGTCACTCTCCTTTAACTCCTCCGGTGACTTTCTTTTATTTGAAGATTGTTTTTTGCACGGCGCTTGGCCGGTTACCGCTGGTATTAAAAACGTTTGGCGAATGGTTAGGTGGCGCGATAGTCTGTAGTGAAGGAGCGCGCTCCCGCTCACGGGAGCCTGCTCCCGCTGCGCTCCGCAGCAAACAGCTGTTTATTTTTCACCCAACAACGACAACCGACTCACGGAACGCTATGTTGTAGCGTTAATAAACGAAACTATTTAACTAAATTGCTAGTCAAGATACCAATACCACAGAAAACATTTTTTTAAAGCAATATTTTTAGTGGCCCGAGCGGGCAAGTGGAAAATACGTTATGCTGGCCCGGGGTGTCTAAATAGTGCTTCCGGGCCAGCGGGCCATTTAATGTCGAGCCCTGCCGGTTACCGGCCGGCCCACATCGTCCGACCGGCCCACTTCAGTACCGGCCCACCGGGATTCGTCCCGAACGTCCCGATGGCCAGTCCGCCCCTGCCTGTACCACTACACCTGCTGTGCCCCCCACCCTTCTTTCACATAATGGTATGATCCTAGTGTGTCCTCGCATATGATTGGCCGCATGGTGGCCCAGCTAAATAAAGTCCCGCCCCTGCCTGCAAGGATTCTCAGCAAGAGTAGGAGTGGCTGAAGATTCTGCTCTCCCCAACGGGAGTCTTCTCTTCTCTTCTAGCGGCATCTCGCGATCGGCGTGTTGGAGACCCCTGAATTAAATGATCAAGTCACCTCAAGTCAGAAGGCTCAAGTCCAAGTCAAGTCCCGAGTCATTGGTGTTCAAGTCCAAGTCGAGTCGCAAGTGTTTTGTGATTTTGTCAAGTCGAGTCTCAAGTCGGTGACTCGAGTCTGACTCGAGTCCAAGTCATGTGACTCGAGTCCACACCTCTGATAGAAACGCTTGCAAAGGTGGTGCAACATGAAAACCACACTTTGATGTTTCATTATTACCACTTTACTCATGCTTTCATTCAAAAGTGTTTCACTTTGTTAGTTTTCTGTGCATCTAAAGTGTCTGTGTTTCCTCCAGATGGAGTTTCTCTCCCACATGAAAGGACTCCTTTAAATCAAACACACAGTACACTGTAAAACCTGACAAGTTAATAGAACTCAAACGTTTTTTTGAAACTGATTACATGAAATGTTTGAGTACCATCACTTAAATGTTTTAAGTTAAAGTATAATCTTATCAATTGAGTTCTATTTACTAGTAATTTTTAAGTGACACAAACATATTGTTTTAAGTTAAAGGAACATGGATATATTAAGTTATTTAAACTAATACTTTTTGTTAACACTGTACATATAAAGATCAAGTATCTTTAACTTAAACATTTTCATATCTCTTCAACTAGCTATTTTGTTAGCACAGTAGATTTAACTTGAATATTTGTATTATCTCTAAACCCCAATATGAATAAAACATTTCAATTGAGTAGTACTCAAAACGGAATGTCGAATACTTAAAACGTTTGTTGAAACCGATTACATCGAAATGTTTAGTTAACTGTAACTCAAAATCCCCAAGTTAACATTTTGACTAAACGTTAAAAAACACTTTAAAACTGACAATTTAAATGCAAATTACTGTTTTATTAAGTGACACACACTTTACCAAACAATATATATAAATTATAGCAAATAACTAACTTTTAAATCCAAAATAAATTAAACAGTGCTAAGGCCTTGACACATATCCAGATATATTTTTTTTAAAGTATAAAAGTATAAAATAATATATGGGAAACAGTCCTTCAACTTGAAGCTGAACAGTAACACATTTTTCAATGAACAGATTTAAAGTGCAGGATATAAACAGGGAACATTGTGTGTGTGTGTGTGTGTGGTGTGTGTGTGTGTGTGTGTGTGTGTTGTGGTGTGTGTGTGGTGTGTGGTTGTGTGTGTGTGGTGTGTGTGTTGTGTGTGTGTGTTGTGGTGTGTGTGTGTGTGTGTGTGTGTGTGTGTGTGTGTGTGTGTGTGTGTGTGTGTTGTGTGTTGGTGTGTGTGTGTGTGTGTGTGTGTGTGCATGTGTCTGTCTACTGTACGTTATTATGTGTGTGTTGTGTGCTGTGTGTGTGTGGTGTGTGTGTGTGTGTGTGTGTTGGTGGTGTGTGTGTGTGTGTGTGGTGTGTGTGTGTGTGTGTGTGTGTGTGTTGTGTGTGTGTGTGTGTGTGTGTGTGTGTATCACACAGAAAATCCACTCTAGTATGATAATAAAACACCAAGAGGCTTAACCGACGCACCTGGAGGTCATAGGCGGGGAAGAGCTGAACTTCAGACACTTCGCCTTTGCGTGGCGCCTTCTTCCTGAACAAGCTCAACAGCATGCCGATGAGGTTCTTTATCCTGTGAAACTCTGCCAACATATAAAATGACTATTTAATTCAGAGTACAATGTATATGTGGACTGAAGGCAGCAGAAACATGCTAAATCTGAGTAAACATGCCAAGCTATCAGTGACAAAGGCACACAAAGTTATTATATAGTTGTAATATCTAAAATATTTTCACCTGTGACTCCATTGTCAAGGCAGGCCAGCTACCTCCAACAGGTAGCTCATCATTGATGATCTCATTGCGCTGCAGGGCAAACTGCATTAACTTTGCAATCAAGGGATGGTTTCTATCTCTCATCTTAACACACACTAGCACCCCCCCCCCCCCCCCCCCATGTTTGTGGCATGCGTGGCGTTTTAAGAAACGCCTATTCGCATTCACCAGAAACTTCAGCCTCTAAAATAACCACTCAGTTGACATAAATTCTTTCTACAGAAAACACATGTATAACCTTCATAAGGGTAGGATTTATTTTATCACTGTATTAGACTGTTACTATTAGCTAGTTGTACCTAATAAACTGGAAACTGAATATGTATTTACAGTATAATCTCTCCCTACTACACATACACAAATATATGGGGAACACTAGAGATGATTTTGTATTGAACACTGATGCTGCAGGAAAGAAAGCCCTCTCATGATTG
>RQJG01051824.1:0-16762 GCA_009756435.1 Chionodraco myersi
GAGAAAAAGTACAAAGTTTTTTTCAATAAATTGAGATTTTTGTTAAAAAGAAATAGAATTTTGAAAATTATTTTCAAATATGTTGAAAGTCAGGAATTTTCCAAAAGTGAGATTTTTGAGAAAAAGGAAAAAATGTCAACAAAAAAAGGTAGAATTATGAAAAAAGTCAGGAATTAGAAGGAAAAAAACGAAGCAGGTTCAGGCAGTGGGCGTATATTCACACTTAAAGGATTTGAAAAGAGGACAGTTCAGCTCACAGAGAAGAGAGAACAGCTGATCCAAAAGTGAGAGTTTTGAAAAAAAAAAAGTAAGAATTATGTAAAAAGTCAGGAATTTGAAAAAAAGTGAGATTTGAGTTGTTTGAGAATAAATACAGATTAAGATTTTTGTTAAAAAGAAATAGAATTGTTCAAATAATTTTGAAAGTCAGGGATTTTCCAAAAGTGAGTTTTTTGAGAAAAAGTCAAAACAAGTAAAAAAAAAAGGTAGAATTATGAAAAAGTCAGGAATTTTGATTTGATTTTTGAGAAAAAGTAAAAAGTTTTTTTCAATAAATTGAGATTTTTGTTAAAAATAAATAGAATTTTGAAAATTATTTTCAAAATTATGGTTTGGAAAGTCCAGGAATTTCCAAAAGGGAGATTTATTGAGAAAAAGGAAAATGGTCAACAAAAAAAAGGTAGAATGGATGAAAAAACGGTCAGGAACTTTGAAACACAAAGGGAGATTGTTGAAAAAAAAGTGAGTTGTGAGAATAAAATACAAATTAGATTTGTGTTAAAAGAAATAGATTTGTTCAAAGAATATTTGAAAAAGTCAGGAATTTTCCAAAAGTGAGTTTTTTGAGAAAAAGTAAAAAAAAAGGTAGAATTATGAAAAAAAGTCAGGAATTTTGATTTGATTTTTGAGAAAAAGTACAAAGTTTTTTTCAATAAATTGAGATTTTTGTTAAAAAGAAATAGAATTTTTAAAATTATTTTCAAATATGTTGAAAGTCAGGAATTTTCCAAAAGTGAGATTTTTGAGAAAAAGGAAAAAATGTCAACAAAAAAAGGTAGAATTATGAAAAAAGTCAGGAATTAGAAGGAAACAAACTGTTACAGTGTGTGAAGCAGGTAGGACCCAAATGCAGATTAAAGTAAAAATAATTCCTTTATTTCAAGGCTATATATACACAGACAGAACAGAACACTCACCGAGGACAAGCCAAATCACAAGACGAACCGACACTGAACACTGGGAGACAGGGGGATTTAAACACAGGGTAACTAGACACAGGTGGGAGCAATCAGGGGCGGGGCTAACACAGATGAGCACAGGAGTGACAGGTGAACACAATCAGGAAATTAGACACACCAGGGAAACTAACGACAGACAGGAAAACACAGGGAAAAGAGACCAGACAATATACCAGGAGGAAAATACCCATAACCAGACATACAAAACTACAAACGTGACAAAACATGAGAATCCTGACACAAACGAAGCAGGTTCAGGCGCGTATTGATTCACTCTCAAAGTATTATATACAGAACAGAACAGCTTACAGAGAAGAGAGAACATCTGATCCTTTTACAACACACACTATGTGATATCTGTAGGTGTTTACTAACATTGTATTCCTGCTGGCTGGTAGTAATCTGATTACATCTGAAAGGGAATACAGTTTTTTTGTATCGTTACTCGTTACCATGTAATCGGTTACTTCCCAAGCCTGCGTTGGAGGCAAAAGGCCAGCAGCACCGACTGTAAAGCAAACAGGAAGCGATGGGGAATTGGTAATCGAGCAGCAGATGGAACATTTTCTTTCACACAGTCGGCACATTTCAAACTGAAAGATGTATGCGAGCCAAGAGGAAACGGTGCTTTCCTCTTTCCTCCTCCTCCTGCCATAATGTGGCTTTCCTCTGAACTGGTGTAATTCAGCTCCCAAGGGGACAAGGTTGTTCCACATGAGCTGGTTCCCTAATAACCAACGCAAGCCTCCCAGTGAAGAATCCATTAAGGTCAAGTCATGCATACTTGATTGAACATCTCGTCTGGTGGTCTGCTAAGGAGAGCCATGAGCCTTAGAATACCACATTAATCAGAAGCAAAATGTTTTTATGGTTATGGAACCGCAGATGTCCTTTAGGGGAATTTCTTAGTCGTTAGTGCACGAGTCGGATTCAGCAGCATATTTTCTGCAACGAGATGAGAGGAAAGTTTGGCATATCTCATCTCTGAATATTACTCCATTCACAAAGCGTTAAAAACAAAAGGTGAACCAATGGATACATGGGACACGCCAAGCTTGAGAATAGGGGCTCAGACATTAGACAGAGGGCGTTTACACTGATCAGACAATGATACTACAGATTATTCAATTATTATTTAAATATTTCGTTTAGTTATTGCATTCATTTGTATAGTACTGTATCATCTTTTGTTTCATTTGTATTTTCTTTGGTTTTACACGCTCGGAAATAAATAAATAAACTAAACTAAACTAAAACTGTATTTTACTAACAATTAATTAATTTAACATAATTTAACATATTTCATCGAAAGCTATAGAAAAAGGACACTCACCGTTACTCTCATTTCTTCTTTTATTAGAGCCCAAAATGACCGGAGGGAGCTTCTCTGATCCCAGCCCCAAGGGGAACGATCTTACAGCTTGTGCCATGTTACTCCATTTCTTTCATTTCATTCACAAAACGTTTGAAAATACAATCATTTGGGGGATTTCATGTATGATACAGCAACACTTATAAGCAAACCATTACAGTAAACCAAATACACTGAACAAGTATGTAATCTAACCCTAGTTTGGGGTTAGGGTTTAAAATATCTAAGATATAACAAACACCGACACATTACAATATATCATTATGGTACAAATTAGGTGTGTAAAGTTAACTTTTTGAAGTACCGTACTTTTCGGACTATAAGACGCAACCTTTTCCCCCTTTTTTTGTACAGCTAACGGCCACTAGGGGACCTCCTAAATCTATGGATTTTACAGGTACAATTAACCACCTTTAACACTACGGGCTCTAGGACCGGTCCGAGCCCGCCACCTTTAAGCGGCGGGCTCCAGCAGGAAAATCTGGAGGCCGGAAAAGAGTGAGACAGGTAGCGCGCCAAAGTGAAAGTGGAACCGAGAGACAGAACGAGAGCAAGACAGACGGACGCTTTAGCTGCTGCGGCTTATATGCAGGTGCGCTTTATAGTCCGGAAAGTACAGTACTTAAAGGTGGGGTATGTAGTTTATTTCAGAAACACTTGTTGTTATATTCCATGGAATGCTCTTAACATCCGATAGCAATTAATATCTGAAGTGCTTTGACAATAAATCCATAACAAAATGTCGTCTGTGGAAGCCGTGGCGCTGTAAAAAGCTCGACCAATCATCTGAGCCGGCCCGGCTAAAGTAACTGGATGGCCTACCTACCTGTCAGCCTTCAATCATTGGTCATGTGCGCGTTCGTGTGTGTTGGAGGCGGGGCTCTGTGAGGAAGTGGCAGATTTTTTCCGGTTGTGTATTTTCAAATTCTAGCGCACCCAAAATGACTTACCCCACCTTTAAGGAAATGTTGCGTGTGAACACAATTAGAATACAGTGGAAAATAATTGAATACAACCGCTAGTGTTTCGGGTTTAAAAGTGGTAAGATATAATGAACAGAGACATCACAATGGAAAACAATGAACTGATATTAATTGTATTTCAAGATAAAGTACTTTTGTTTAGAAATCCCCAGACGTGTAAACGCTGCATGTGAACACATCCAGGGGACCTTTTTAAGTTGAAGCCCTAACACCCCCAAGGGAAGAAGATCCGGCAGCCACTAAATATTACTCCTCTCTCCGAAAAAGCGCGATGACAGTAACCTGCTGTTGTGAGAGCTCAAAGAGGCGCTTGAAGAGCACCCTGACTCTCCTCCACCTCCTTCTATTCACAGCCAGCCTGTGTTCTCCCTGCTCCATTAGTTCAGACACAGCATCCATCCCAGCGAGCCTCGCACGGGGGAGGCAGAGCCAAGGACGTCACTGTAGGAGGCCCAGAGAGTGTGTGTGTGTGTGTGTGTGTTTTGTATTGTGGCGAAGGTGGCGGCAGTGGAGTGTAGCAGCTACGAAACGATGCAGCCAAGCATGAAATCACCTCTCTTCAGCTTTAAAGGGCTTACATGGATTTTTAATGATGAGCCCATATCTTTTATATGCCAAATACACTCAATGACTCCATTCTATTGAATGCATATTTAACAGTAAGAAAGAGGACGGGACTATAACAAGATTAATGGGATGCAGGTGTGTCTCTTTCCCTTTGTCTCCTCACATTGACGGTGTCATGTGACGCGGGCTCTGCATTTTTTATTCAGCAGTCTTTTGTTGCGTAAGGACGAGAAAGGGAATAAGGAACACGTCCTCAATCCAATTAAATCCAATCTGAACACAAACACTTAATTTTAAATCCCTACCTAATAAAAAGCACTAATGAGAAAGTCTTTATTGGTTCATCAGGAACATTTTAGGTGTGAATAAATGCAACTGACTGAATGACATAGTTTATGGATATATATATCTACATATATGGATATTATTATATGGATATTTGCATTAGGTTTCATGTTATTTTTAGTAACCTTAAGACAATTCTCTATTTCTATTACTTTCTTTTTAATTGTTCATCTATATATATTTGTAACAATATATTTTGACAAACTAATTTGTGTGATGGTTGGTCAGGGTTCTATTGGCTCATAATAAAAAGTATATATAAGTATATTGCATTATGGTCATAGAAAGTCTTCGTGGACATTCGTAAGAAATTGCACGAAAAATTTAAGTTTTTGTATGAGGATATGTTGCATGTATCATTGATGTTGTTTTTATCACAATGAATATATGCTCGAAAGAATAGATGCCAAGTATCGACAAAGACTATTTTAACTTCCTCCCTGCTTAAAAAGCTGGACTCTGCGTACCATACTGCTATACGTTTTGTAACGGGTGCAGGCTCTCGCACCCACCACTGCACTTTGTATCAGTCCTTAGGATGGTCCTCTCTGTACCAAAGAAGACAATCACACATGTTGATTTTTATCCTTAAGTCATTGCTAGGTAAGCTGCCCTTATATATCTCCAGACTTCTGTCATTTTATACTTGCTTTTTTAATACTAGACGAGCAGCAAATGGGATGCTTTTAAATGTCCCTTTGATGCAGTCAGAGCTCGGTAAAGCTGCATTCTCCCACTATGCTCCCTTTCTATGGAATACGCTGCAAGTAAAACTTTGTCTAGAGGCGCTTCCTACTGTAAACGCTTTTAAAGGTATGCTACGATTAGCCCTTCATGAAACATGTAACTGTTTGACCTGATGCTATTGCTGATGTGAGTATGCTTCTTGCCACTGCACAAATGGCCTTCTGTATTTATATTTGAATTGTATGTTTTTTTTGTTTAATGCCTTTGTTTTATGTTGAAACTTGTGTGCCGTGTTGGTCAGGACTCCCTGGAAGAAGAGATCTTGTATCTCAATGGGACATTCCTGGATAAATAAAGGATAAATAAAAATAAAAAAATAAAAATCCCACGTAGTACATATTATTATAATCAAACCTTTATTTAACCAGGTCGTCCCATTGAGATCATCCCTCTCTTTTTCAAGGGAGACCTGTAAGATGTAAGTTTAGGCTCAAATAAACCCTGAATGTTTTTAAAAGCAACCAAAAAAATTAACCAAAGCAATTAACGCATTGTGTCATGTACCAGTGTTTGGTTTTATCACGAGGAGAACAAAAACACGGTGTTTCTCAAAGTGCTGCACAGAGGTGAGATATACATTTCACTGCGGAGCGGCAGCAGCTCCCATCTGCTCGGCACAACGGGAAAAAGAAACTCTCGGGAAGGCTGTGGCTGTACCGCCGGAGGGGGAAACCAATCAAATTAATCACTTACTCCGCAAACCCTCTGGGAGCCCCTGTGTGCATAAATAGAGAAAACTGTATTTATAATGGGGCATGACCCAGCGATAAGTACCATGGGTGAAGTGTTTGATTAAATTAATGAGGGTCGGTAACTCGTGGGGGGCGAGAAACCCCAAATATGTCTTAATATGAAGGGAAAAACACCATTATTGCAGGTTTGCAAATGATTATGGGCCGCGATTCAAAAGTCAATTTCCTTGAGGAGTTTTTCTTGGGGATCTAATTGTGTCAAGAAGAGATAGAGGGCAGCGGCCGCCGTCCATGCCCCATTTCTCTTGAGCAGAGACATTGTCTTTCTGCTCCTTCCCACCTGAGCGACTCCACATTCAGTAACGAGTCAATTTGCAAGACATTTCGGCACCAAAGGCTCTTCCTGTCGGTGTTGCTGTGCGTGCCCGTGGCGCCGTGAAGAAGAGGGAAAAGCTTGTCGTCTGAATAAAGAAATATCAGGCTTCAGCGTGTGTGACAAACACTTTTCCGCGAGCCTTTACACAGCCGAGGGCTTCGTCTCTCCCGCGTGCTGCAGCTGTCAGAGGAAACGCTCACCTCGTGTTCAGGTTACAAGTCAATAGAGGGAGATGCTATGCAAATGTAACCTTCAGTTAAGTTCCCCATCGCTCTGCAATTTAGGGCAGTTTGTTCAATTTTCATTTAAGTAACTCAATAATGGCTTCCTGGACTGGAGGGCACGAGCTCACTTATTCATAGAGTCAATTTTACACTGAAGGACATTAGGAAAGAATAATACAATGTTACGTGCTGGTGTATGGCTGTACGAGTAAATGTCGTATTCCTGATACATTATACGCTACCATTATATCACATGTAGGACGGCATTAACGCCATTAATGACTTCACATAAATAATGTAAGACATGCTAATGATTCAAAGCTAGAACACCATGCTTCAAAGAGCTCTGCATATCTTCACTTCAACAGGGAGGTGTCTGAGGCGGCTTCTGATTTCATTAAATACTGGCCATTATTCATGTGACAGATAAATCACGATATACAAAAAACATTATCGTACCCTTCTGGAAAAGACGTTTTCTAACGTATCATTATTCTTGCTGATATATAATATTAAACTATTCTTATCAACATTTTCTTCAGTAAATATAATTTGTCTTAATCCATCTTCGTTTAAAAACATAATAGTTTCTCTATGAGGCAACAAGTGTTGTCTTCTTCACTGAAATCTATCAAAGCACGATGTGGTCCAATGTATTTAGGAATTGTCAGCTGTTTATGATTGACGGTAAACTAGGAGAGTATATTTATTAGCATCAAGCTAGACTTTGAATGCAACTTCTATTTTGGAAACATCCATGTGGAGTTTTAAGATCAGTACTTATTGGCTGTAAAGTCATTTGATATTAATTTAGTTTGTCGATACCTACAAATATCTGGGCTTTTGGTTGGACAGAAATCTAAACGTCAAACACCACGCTGAAGTTCTAACAAAGACATTGGAATTCCTTCTTGGCTTCCTTTACCGACTTAAATGTTGTTTTTCAGCTTCATCCCGTAAAAGGTCGGTCTCTGGCTCCTGTCCCAGCTGGACTGCGGTGACACCATTTATAGATTTGCCTGTCCCACTGTGTTGGCCCAACTTGACCCACTCTCCCACGCTGCGCTGCGTTATATATATGATGCACCCTATAGGACTCATCATGCACACTGTACAGCCTAACTGGATGGTCCTCACTTACTATGCGTAGGATGCAGCATTTTATTTTGTATTTATTTATAGAAGGACCATGCATGCAAAAACATTAATCTCAGCAAAGAGAAGAGATGCCAGATTATAGCTAATAGCTCATTTCCATCTGTGGTCCTCAGACAGGTTCATAACAATAAACAAATAATAACATTGCATGATCTCTAAAACCTGATTTAAGTACAGCTCAATCAATTAATACATAGTACACTTGAAATACACTTACATGATCTCGGTCACTCAAATAATTACAAAGCCTGATTTCAATTCAGGTTACGAACATAATACTTAGTACAGTTCAAATACACTTAAATAAAATATCTAAGATATAGTATGACAACCAGTTTATTGTTTTTTATGAATGCATAAAGCCATTTTAGGAAAGCTTCCACTGTACATATGTGCCAGATTTGTCCTAGTTTGTGACTCTTACAGCCTCAGACCCAGAGCCTGGATACGGTCCAGGTTCCTGCTGTGCAGACTGAGGCTGGAGGAAGGAATCTTTTTTATAATGGTCCTTGGTCTTGGAATGACCTTCAATCACGGCTCAAACTGACGGCACTTGTCTCAATAGCATGTTTTAAATTGAAGTTGTCTGAGGTCCTTACCGCCAGCTGCTCTTGCAGTAATAAGTAGTGCCTTTCTTACTGTCCTCATGTGCTCAATATAGTGACTGCTTTTTCGTCTTTTGTTTACTTAGTTGTGTTCTCTGTATTTTACATGTCTGTGTTATGTGTAATAATGTGTAACGTTGCTGCCTTGTTGGCCAGGTCAGCATTGTAAATTAGATTGTATCTCAATGCTTTTTATCTGGTTAAATAAAGGTTAAATAAAATAAGATAAAAGTAATTGAATAAAGTCCAAACCCTGTCTGTAAGGAACTTCAAAGTGTTGTTATTACAGAGCAATGTGTGCAGGTCTCAGGACACAACTGGGTAAACTTCGGGCTATTTCTTTGGTTGATAAAGCCTCTGGCTGTTACAATCTCTGGATGCCTGCACGCTTTTATCACTTATTGATGGCCAGACATTCCCCTGCCCTTCCTTTGTTTTCTCTATTCCTCTTTGTCCTTTGTGTAACACAGTCAAGTACTCTGAGTGCAGTCATTTAGATAGAACTGCTATGTTTGCTTTCAGCTTATTGTTGTTTGCAACAATCAGGTTATCAGGGAAACCAAAGAGTGGCCTCTCTTCACCCGTTATGCTGCATGCACATGTGGGCTCTTCTCTTTGAAGTGTTTCTCAGCGCTGTGTATTTGAACGTATTCCCCAAAGCAAGGTGGAAGATATCGGATGAACAGCCATCACCTCAAACTCTTGTTGGTCGTCCTTCTGGGAGCTGAGGTTCTGTGTTGAAGTGAAGGGAAGGCTGTCATGAGGCTTTATCCTCTACTTGTAAACTAGGGGCTGATTTTTGTAGACATTGTATTCTGAAAGCATGCTAGGGCAATGCTGATTTGATTTGTATAGATTGTTACCAAAGAGTGAACAGGAGTCCCACAGGGCTCTGTTCTTGGCCCATTTTTCTTTGGTTTATATACAAACGACCTTTCCAGAAGTATGACCTTCATCATATTTCAGAAAAGTGGTGGACATTATGGTCAAAATGTCTCCTGTTGTCTTAATGTTCACAGTTTTATCCATGGTAAAAACATTGATGTCAGTAAATAACAAACTAAAATAATACTTGAAGCGTCTTTGAGGGTCTCTAAAATTATCATAAATCTGATCATGGTGAACTCAAGGGTTTCCAATGATACATTTAGTCATGGATGATCAGGTGCTTGCCATTGAGTTGTATGCTGAATAACATTTGTCATTGAAAGCCCCATAAAGGAGGTTCTGTTTTCTTATCTGTATGACTGATAGTAAGCATGATTATGGGAAAACTACAAGGCAGAACGGATTCACCCATTTTTAGCAGATCTGAATGACATTATTTTGTACCTTCTAGTTCTAGTTATTGTTCCTACTTTCTAGTTTCTGTTCTCTATGAAACATCCTTACCCTGCCAATATTTGTTTGGAAAACTTCAGGAGTTGTGTTAGTGCCCCGGGGAATTCTCAGGAACTTGAATCTCCAAAAAGGTGTGAAGAATGATGAGGCATCTTCTAATTGGATTGAGAGAAACAGCACCTGACTTCTGAGCTCCTACTATGTAACACACATGGTGAAGATACTTTCGTCCACGCCCTCGTTACGTCCCGTATCGATTATTGCAACTCCATCCTCTCTGGTCTTCCTCAGAAATCCCTACGTAAGCTCCAACAGGTCCAAAACTCAGCCGCCCGTATCATCACCAGAACTCCTTTCATTAATCATATCACTCCGGTTCTCCAACAACTCCATTGGCTCCCCGTTAAGCACCGCATAGACTTCAAAGTGTTGCTCCTCACCTTCAAGGCCCTTCACACTCTTGCACCTCCATATCTCTCTGAGCTCCTTCACATCTACACTCCCTCTCGTACTCTCCGATCCTCCTCTGCCTTCCAACTCACTGTACCTTCTGCCCGCCTGATCACCATGGGGTCACGAGCCTTCAGCCGCTCTGCCCCCCGTCTCTGGAACTCTCTCCCACAAGACATCCGCAATATGGACTCACTCCCAACCTTCAAATCCAGCCTGAAAACACACCTTTTCAAACTGGCGTATTCCATTTCTTAATCTCTGCTAAACTGATTGTTGTTTTTAAGTCTCTGTTTTTTTTTAAAAGTATTTTTTAAGTCTTGTATTACTGTGTGCTCTTCTTTAATTATGCTCTGTAAGGTGTCCTTGAGAGCTTTGAAAGGCGCCCATAAATAAAATGCATTATTATTATTATTATTATTACTTTAAAGCTTCATCAAAATAATTTGTGTAGTTTGATTTGTATGCAAATATAGACATTAAGTCTCACGGTAATGTGCATCTGCTAATATGGAAATCCCTTCTATAGGCTCTTGTACCACAGCTTGCACTCTAACAAGCTCTCCTTTCATCCGTTGATGCATCGTGTGCGCTGTTGCATGCATCGTTGCTGATGATGTTTAACAGCCTTAAAATGTGTTGTTTTGGTTTATTTTTACAGGAACCTCTGAGACGTTTGCATTGTCTTTCTGTGACTGACTTTTGTGTTTGGCAGATGCACATGGCTTTGGCTGGTGTGAGATCACACTTTCAGTAACACACATGTGACACTGTCTCTGGTAGTTTCTAAAACCAGTCTGTTTCCCATAAACTGCACTTCACTAGAATTAGCATGACATTTACATTATACAGTAGTATAACTAAGTTCCATTCATTGCATTGGAGTTCTACCTATACGTATCATGCTCAGGATAACACATGTATTTAGATTTGATCTTGCCTTGATCTTAACCCTTATGTTGTGTTGGGGTCCCCCGTGACCCGTTTCAAGTTAAAATTATATAATAACTCCGCTCTAGTTTTTTGTATCGGAACAAGGTTTCATGATATCCTCCACAACACTACAAAACAGATTTTTAGCCAAGTCTGAAGGTCTCTAAAAAAAAAGTGTATAATTTGGTGTTCGGGTCTGGGGAGACCCAGCAGAATTGTTGTGGGTGACTCAGGGGCAAATTTGGACCAATCAAAATTCATCTTTGACTTTAGACTGAGATAAATCACGGGTGAAAATTAACCCACGAACACCATGAGCGGTAACAGCTTTCGAACACAAGGGTTGCAAATAACTAATGGTTAATGCGTCTGGTCCTGCAAAAGTGAGTATAAAGGCTGTGAGAGGATTGTTCATCATGACATATCTCTCAAGATAATCAGCAACTATAGCAACACTGAGAAACCTAGATAGTGTTGCGTTGTTACCCAACCCTGCTTCACAGAATTTGCTTTCAAACATTTTCATTGGGAGTATTTTTTCAGCAGAAAGTAGTTCCAATAATACATTTCCAAAGACAGTTTTCCAAGGCAGTTTTTTAATGAGATGTTGCTTTTTTTCAAATGTTATTATTTTAATCATGTAAGCACTACCAGGAATTGGACCGTAATCAAGAAGACATATTATCTGAAAACATGTTTGAAAATTGCAGTTTAGTTTTGTGGGGACGTTTTTTAGAAAGGAGACAAGGTTTGTCAAAATATATTCAGGGTTTCGACTGGTCTTTCAAAAAACGGTATGCACTTACAGTAATGCACTTGGCATTTCCAGATAGATTGCACCATTATTAAGTCTTTGTTACATTGACAATAAAAAGGGATAACGTTTTTATAATGCTGCTACAGAACGGTGACTACTGTTCTTGCATAAAGTTGGGTGCGCTCACCCTTTGTGCATTAATCCAACACCAAAGTTTCCTCCAGCAATGGATTATTGTAATTTATGGCCAGTAAACACACATGCAAATAATTACTTCACATGTTATTTATCGCAAAAATATGTCCTCTTTAATTAAGGATCTTTCCAGGCATACTTTGACAAACATCTTGTAGCAGTTTACAACCTTTATTTAATATAATTTAAACATTTTATGTCAGGTATCCAGTGGTGGGAAGTACTGGAGTACAAATACTTTGTTACTGTACTTAAGTACATTTTTCTGGTATCAGTACTTTACTACTTATTTTTCTGAAGACCTTTTACTTTGACTTCTTACATGTTGAACCCAAGTACCTGTACTTTCTACTTCTTACATTTTGAACACAAATACATGTACTTTCTACTTCTTACATGTTGAACTCAAATACCTGTACTTTCTACTTCTTACATGTTGAACTCAAATACCTGTACTTTCTACTTCTTACATGTTGAACTCAAATACCTGTACTTTCTACTTCCTACATGTTGAACTCAAATAAACCTGTACTTTCTACTTCTTACAGTTGAACCCCAAATACCTGTACTTTCTACTTCTTACATGTTGAACTCAAATACCTGTACTTTCTACTTCTCACATGTTGAACTCAAATACCTGTACTTTCTACTTCTTATGGCATCTATGTACTTTCTTTACGACGACCTCAGTCTTACAGTAGCGTGGCCTAGCAACAGCTAAAGCCTGGTAGGCTACTGCATGCTATTTAGCTTAAGCTAGTTGGTAGCAAAATGCCTCCGTTCTCTACAGATGACTTCCACAAACTTCTACAGAAGATGGCTGTGTTGGAAATGAAAATGCAACGGTTGGAAGTTAACGTGGAAGTGAATGGACTATGTCGTGGGAATGACACCACTTTACCAGTGTTGGAAAATAATGAAAAAGGGTATGCTAACTCACAGCTAGTTAGCAGCTACAAGGATTCCAAGGAACCGGAGGGCTGTGTACTGGGTAATACATCTACAAGTGGTAGTCCTCCCTGGAACTCTCTGGGTGCAAAGCCTAAGAGTAAATCATTTCCATGGGATTTGGGAGGACGGATAACAGGCAGAGCCCAGCGCTCTGAAATCTGTGATGCGACCGGCTGGCCTGCATTGTTATCACTCAGCACTCAAGAGCGCCTCTTCAACCCCTAAACAGCCGTGGACAGCTGCTAAAGGGAGAACTACAAACAATCCTCCTAAACCACCAAGTGTGCCAATCCAGAACAGATACGCTCCGCTGACCAAGAGCCGGAGATCTCTTTCTGATGACCGGGATAACCCGTCCTCTTCACACAGCAGGGTAAGGACCAATAGCTACTCCAAAAGCAAAAGGCTAGAGGGAAAGCTAACGACTGGGCCTGAAACTCTGACGGTACGTCCACACAGCAGCTTCAGAAGAATCTTCCACTGCTTCCAACGCTTCTCTGCCCGTTGACTTTGAATGGGGATGACGTCACTTTGCCTCGCTTTTCGCCGAACTGCATTGTGGGGGAGCGAAGCGAAGATTTCCAGGATGTCCAGGATTTCCAGGATTCCAAAGTTGAGCAATGTTCAACTTTTGAAGCTGAGCTGGAAGCGTCAGCCAATCAAACACGTTTATGCAAATCTGACAGTAGAAGCGCTAGCCAATCAAACCGCGTGTAAGCAGGGAGAGCCAGACCGCAGTTCATTTCCTCATATTCCAAACGAGAAGTTACGGTAGCAAATCACCCGGTTCTTCACGACCAGAACTATTAACGGGATACAAACCGGAGGAACCAGCATGGAGGGAGGTGGCAGAGGCAGTGGGGGAAACTGGTAGGTGTTCGCCTGTTTGGGGAGTTTATATATTTATATATTGCTCGCATAAAATCCCCGGGGTTTTTTGCTTTGTATGTCGGGGGCGGAGATTCATGTGATTGGTTGTTGGTCGCGTTGCTCGCAAAAAATCCCCAAGCTGTCAGACACGCCCAGCTCCAAGATGTTCAAGACTTCTGAAAAGCTGCTGTGTGGACGTACCGTGATTGTGGGTGACTCTGCTCTAAGAGATGTAAAAGGTCTGTGTAGTAAGAACAACACCAAAGTACCCAAGGATATGGTCTCTGACTTGGCTGAGAAGATCCTGCATATTGGGGCTGAACAAATGATGTTGTGAAACAAGTGTCAGAAGTGCTGAAAAAAGTAGAGATGTCCCGATCCGATCACGTGATCGGGGATCGGAGCCGATCACGTGATTTTCAAAAAATCGGGGATCGGGAGAAAAAAATCGGGGATCGGGATTTAAAATTTTTTTTTTTTATAAAATATATTTTTTTAATTTAATGTTACAAAACAAAAATGACCATGTTCACGTCTTAAAGTCATCCTGAGGACTTAGTTTTGGTTTAAAATTACACAACATCATGTATGTGTTGCTTCTGTTGGGCTTGTTTTCAGACCTGGTTGCTTATTCCTCTCAAAGCTGGCAACAGAGTGGGCGCAGTGTCTAATAGCAGCAGCAAGCTAACGAGAGGCTACGTTCAGCTGGTGACTCGGGAGTCGGGACAGAGAAAATGTCAGGAGTTTGGAAGTATTATAAAATTGAAAGCGAAGGCAGTGTAACAGCCAGATGCAATGTTTGCAAGGCAGAGGTTCCGCATGGTGGAAAGAACAGAGCTACGTTCAACACGACCAATCTAATACGCCACCTGAGAAACAAACACCAACAACAACACGGCGAGTACACAGCGGCCACTCGGGTAACGGCACTGAAACAACCGACACTTTCAGAGACTTTTAAAAGGAAAGACAAACTGCCCCAGAACAGTAAAAAGGCCAACACAATAACAGCCAAGATAGCTGAATTCATCGCGTTGGATGACCAGCGGTTATCCGTTACCTTTTTTTTCTCTTAACGCATTGCATAAAGATCGGATCGGGAAAAATCGGTATCGGCAGATTGTCAAAATCAAATGATCGGAATCGGATCGGGAGCAAAAAAAGGTGATCGGGACATCCCTAGAAAAAAGACTATAAATGTTTGTTGGAAACTGTCAGCTCTCAGGCAGAGGTGTTCTGCCAGATTCAGCGGACTGTTTGCACTGAACACCTGGCTTTCAACTGCCTGTACTGACCATTCTGTTCATTTTAGAACAATTCAGGAGTGAAATTGTTTATCTCTAACGTATTCAACTGCCTGCGTCACCAATCTGTTCCCTCTGCCAAGGGCAAGCGGCAAGAGGAATCAAAACAGGAGAAAGACACAACACATCGCGCAGAAAACCCTGAAGAAGTATCACTGCACCCGCCTGAGGAATGTTCTGATTATGGGAGACCTATGACACAAATGGAGGAGTCTCCACTGCCCGTCACCCCCCCTGTCAACGCCTTCGAGGATACTCTTCATTCATCCCCCAGCTCTCTCTACTCTCCGCTCACCCTTTCACCCTCGCCCACCCCCCTGGAGTTCGATGACCGCATGAAGGCGACACGCAGGGTTGGCAGCATGTCCTTTACCCCCGCCCCTCAACGACGCCCACCAAAATCACCGAAGCAGAGACGCGCACCATCTCCCCCGGCTTCATCACCATGCCTACCACAATCATCCAAACCAAAACAATACAAGGAAGATGGAAGCAGATTTCCAAACCCCCCTTCCTACAGTGTAGCCCTCACCCTGCCCTCCTATGATGAGAGGAGCAGGGTGGTGGGTCCTCCCTCCCCTTCAAAGCCTGATAGGGATGTGTGTGTACAAAACGCTGCAAACTGATATCTGCTGGGTCCAGGCTCAAGGGCGTATGGCACTCTCAACTCTTTCCAGGACATGCCGGGGCCCTGCCTGCCAGTAGCTTTGCCGATATCTGTGTTGATAGGTAATAGATTGAGAGCGGTGAATCAGCTTAGATACAGGAAGCGCTCAAACGTTTGTGTGAGTTTATCTAATTTAGCAGTGATTCCATGTCAGCCACAGCTTGTTACAAAAAACATGACTGATAGGGTGTTTAACGAACTTAAACTAGCTTTATTAAATGTCAGGTCTTTGGCAGGAAAAACATTTTTAATCAATGATTATCGAATCAACCCCTCCCAACTTTAGTTTCATGAGTCAGGAAAGAATGCATAAGAGAGGGGGTGGAGTTGCTATTCTGTTCAATGACTCCCTTCAATGCAGGAAGACATCGTATGGGAACTTTGATTCTTTTGAATATGTGGCCCTTCAGCTGAAATGCTCCTCTCGAGCTCTGTTCCTAAATATCTACAGACTAGGGTTGCCAGAAACTGACCATGATCAAAATCGATTATTCGGCAGCCCTGGCGAATAATAATCGATTATTCGACCGCACGTGTGAGGGAGAGGGGGGGTGGGGGCGGGGGCGGTGTGTAGCGTGCTGCAGCAGCAGTCTGCTCTGCACGCAGGCTTCCTCCAAGTTTACAGTAAAACAAACTGGTGGTGTGACCAATGACCATTTACAATTATTAATACTATTACTATTATTAGCATATATATATTTATATATATTTTGGTTGAAACTAAGCCAGAAAAAAACCAAAACATAAATAATAAAAATAAAATAAAAATAAAATAAAAAATAAAATCGATTTTTAAAAATAATATTCGATTATGGAGACGGTAGCGAATATTCGAATAATCGAATAATCGCTGGCATCCCTACTACAGACCACCCAAATACTGTGCAAGCTTTTTTGATGATTTTACCGAACTGCTGTCTATAGTGTGTATTGACTTTGACCGTCTAGTCATTGTTGGTGATTTTAACATCCATGTTAACAACCCCC
>RQJG01051825.1:0-26611 GCA_009756435.1 Chionodraco myersi
CTAACTAAATGTGAAAGATTGGCTTTAAAATGTATTTTGATTTGAAAGTGAACATCATCAAACGGTGCACTGCTTACCTCTAGTGGCTAAAGTCACAGTATCCCACATTCATTTACACCACATTGTTTTAAGTGTATTTAAGTGTCCTTTTCTGATGCCTGTGTTACAGGTCCCATGTCATGGCCATTTCTACTGATCATAATTCCATTGTTGAGGTATACTACTAGAATAAATTAATCCTGTTCAATTTTCCAAACTCACATTGGTTTCTCAAACAGCATCGTACAATGTGTATTCATTCTCTGTCCGACACGGCTTGTTGGAGCTCCTGCAGACAGTCTGTGGTTTGTACTTGTTTAACTTTGGTCTAGTTTCTGAACAGATATGTGGAGCTGTGAGCTCTGAGGGCTAACAGCTAATGGCTGATGTTGGTTTTGTGTTTCGCATTGAAGATGACGTCACGGCTCCGCCTACACTGCGTTACTATAGTTACTGCCCCAGCTACTACACTGTAATGGAAACGCAGCATAAAGTGAGCCTGGCCTACCAAGGCCTAACTATACCGTACTGCCGTGCGAGGCTCGCACGTCTTAGCCCGCAGGGGCAACGTGAGTCGCCAGCGGGGCATGTTCTAAAAATAGCTCGCCAAGCAAATCCAAAATGTAAAAAATACACAAAACAAAAAAGGAAATGTAATTAAAAGAATCTGCCCTATGCATAAACAAAACCTCAATCAAAAGCCGCGTTCACACCGCGTATTTTGCAGTACTTAGTGCCCCGGCACTTAGTGCCCCGGCACTTATTACCCCAGGGCACTAAGTACCAATTGCGTTCACACAGAGTACTTTTCCCTGAGGGAAGATTACGCAAATGAAGCCGCTGACGTCACTTCGTCATCTTCTGCTTTGGGTTTACTGGCAGGCCGCAAACCACTTCACGGCGTATACTGCCACCCGAAGTCCCCGGCCGGACGTCCCCGGAGTTGGGGACTGGCTTCAGTAGAAGCTGCTGGGACTCCCAGCAACATATGGCCTCAATGCCAGGTATCAGTAGATGAGAATGATCATTATCGATGATTAAACGATGCACATTTAAACCTGCAGGCTACCTCTTCAGCTTCCGTCTGGTTTTCTTTGAAGAAAAAGCCTTTATGATGTTCTTAAAATCCATCTCACGAAGAATGTCATGCTCAATTGACATCAGTTAGGTTTCCTTTTCCGAGCGCCACTCTCAAACTTTTTCTTCTCCGACATTTTCTCCTAAACAACCTTCATCTGTCACTCAATCACTCGCAATTTGAATAAATCACATGTGAAGCATATTCTCATTCTGATTGGCTGTTAAGTGGTGCCCACTGACTGTTACGGAGTCAACATTTTGAGAAAAATCTCTGGAATCCATCGATCTGATTGATTAGCGGAGCAAATGATCAAAATAGTATGGAGGGAAGATATTTTCGTTTGGATTACTGGTCTGGGGGAAGCTCACGAGTGTGTGTGTGTATACGTGTGTGTGTTTGTGTATTTTTGCGTTTGTGTGTATTGTGTTTGTTTCCCGGGGAAAACACTCACGAGAAACACCGGCTGTTGTTATGCCTGCTGTGACGTCAAGTTACTCCGTTCTCCGCTTGTAATTATGCCGTCACAAGATTCAAAGCTAAATTTATCATCTGAATTTGCCGAAACAAGTTTAATATTCTGAAAGCCAAGACTTTTTTTAATTGAAATCAGATGAAAACAAACTGTAACGGACCCTGCCGTGTTATCTATGATTACTATACTCTTACATTCATAATTTCAGCGGAGGGAGGGGAAGCGGCGCTGTCGAACAGCAGAGTGGCGAGGGAGAGCTGTAATCTTCCCTTTACAAGCTTCAAAAATGTATTTACCGTGTGATTTTGACGTAGGGTCCGTGACGTCACCCATAGGATTCTGCAGAGTTGCTGAGAAGCCCTTAGTAGGCGGAGTCGGCCACTAACGGCTCAACAGTGACGTCAGAGTTCAACTCCCGCCTGTTCCAGCCTGCTCCAAATAACGGTACGTCCACACAGCAGCTTTTCAAAAATCTTGAAAATCTTGGAGCTGGGCGTGTCTGACAGCTTGAGGAGTTTTTGCGAGCAATGCGACCAACAACCAATCACATGAATCTCCCGCCCCCGACATACAAAGCAAAAAACCCCGGGGATTTTATGCGAGCAATATATATATATATATAAACTCCCCAAACAGGCGAAAACCTACCAGTTTCACCCACTGCCTCTGCCACCTCCCTCCATGCCTGGTTCCTCCGGTTTGTATCCTGTTAATAGTTCTGGTCGTAAAGAACCGGGTGATTTGCTACCGTAATTTCTCGTTTGGAATATGAAGAAATGAACTGCGGTCTGGTTCTCCTTGCTTACACGCGGTTTGATTGGCTAGCGCTTCTACTGTCAGATTTGCATAAAAGTGTTTGATTGGCTGACGCTTCCAGCTCAGCGAAGATTTCCAGGATTTCCAGGATTCAAAAGTTGAGCAATGTTCAACTTTTGAATCCTGGAAATCCTGGAAATCTTCGCTTCGCTCCCCCACAATGCAGTTCGGCGAAAAGCGAGGCAAAGTGACGTCATCCCCATTCAAAGTCAATGGGCAGAGAAGCGTTGGAAGCGGTAGAAGATTCGTCTAAAGCTGCTGTGTGGACGTACCGTAAGGGCAAAGAGGCGGAGCCGAGGCGGGACCTGCTGCCACCGAGCTGGAAGTTGCAGAGCTAGCTGAAGCTAAGCTAACATGCTCCCCATCTGCACACTGCCGTCGCATTTTACGTTTCTAAGGTAAGCGGACATTAAACTATTCAGCAAAACTATAAATAATAATCCAAGTTATTGAGTTTTTAGCATAATACTTCAGAATCTTAAAATCCCTTAACGTTAGCATGCAATTGTGCTAAATTCAACACTGGAATCAAGCAAATATTAATATGTTTGCATGACATTAGTTATTTATATTTTGATATCACTTAATTACACGTTTAATACATTTAAGTCAAGCTAAGGTACATGTGATGGCAGCTAGTTAGTGCTCTTACCTGTGAGGCCTCCTCCAAACAGCATAATAACCAGACTGTATCATTAAAACTACAAGTACCAGTTCTAGAAGCTTGACTTTAGACAAACAATTTAAAAGACAAAATGTATTTAAAGACCAATCTTTATTTGAATGTGCCTCTTAACCTGATATATTAGTTATACAGTAATAGTATTGACAATCTAAAAAAACTGAGCAACTCAACAGTCAACTTTATATTTCTTATTGTCTAAGCATTTATTATTTTCATTTTCCCCCTCTCATATTCAGTGTGGACGGATTGAGACAGCGTGGTGTCCAGAGAGCTGCAGAGACTTCAGGGAGAAACCTCTGTGTGATGGACGTCCTGTCTGTTGGTTTGGAGAGGACTGAGGGTCTGAGGAGGACCAGGCCTGATGGAGGAGCCCATGCTGGGCAAAGCTGATACCAACTGCACAGGCCTAGTCTGTCACTGTATTTGACTAAATGTGTTTACTTATAAATGTAATAGGTTTACACCTTCTGTCCATATGTGCTTTTTATTTAAAACATGTTTGATTAACTTTTGGTTCACATTTCAATAAATTGTATTTGTATTTGCACTCCTTTTGTCCATTATTCTTACTGAAAATGTTAGATTCCACATTCACATCTGACTGAAGATTGGCCCCATTTATTTGTGACGTTGCAAACTCTGCGGTACAAGGCACAAGTGATGTGAAGCTCATAAAGCGAGGCAAATAGAAATAATCAGCTGATGGAGTGTAGATGTGGAAATAGCTGTATTCGATCAGCTGATTGTGTTTTCACAATAAAAGTAGTTTCTTAGTGAATGTCCCGTACTGGTCTTAAAATCTCATAACATCAGCTTTTAATGATCCTCTTGGATGTTCTTCTTGACCCTCAGAGAAGGAGAACATGAGTCGTGTCTTTCAGGCATGTCCTTTCCTAACAAAAATGACAGGAAACATAAAACATATAATTGCAGAACAAGTGTGTTATTTATGAAAGAGGTGTGTTTGTGTGTTTAGGGGCGTAGATGTAATTATTTTGTAATTGTAATGTTTTCTTTTTATTTCAACAGTGAGCTACAAAGACAATCAGATTATGAATGAACAGTATGAAGTTCATCAACATTGAAATATATGTTATTATCAAAAGAATAACTTTTACCACGTTTTTTACAGACAATATTGATAGATAAATAGTAGCAGTTCTCACTATGTGTTAAATATATTTGCCTTCAATACATTAAATTAGAAAGCTGACAAAACCATATTTCTTTAGCCTTTATTTATACAGGTGTAGATCTCATTGAGACACAAGGTCTCATTTTCACACAATCATATTGCTTGTTAACATCTAAATGTAACCTTTTGCACCCCTCAACTTAACTGATGTGTAGGTGATCTAGTATTTAGTATTGTTTAATGGAATGTATATCAGTGTATTCAAGTCAATACTTCATTTATTTAAACCAATATCTTTCTTGATTCTTTGTACAGTATGAAAAATAGAGTCTTTGTACCTGAGCTGAAGTTCACTGCTGTGAGGAGTCCAGTTCTGTCTCTCACTCTCTGGTCCAGCCTGTCTGCATCACCTGGACACCTTAAACAAACAGATATATATGTAAAGTACCATGTGTACAAACAATATAACTGATTCTCTTCTGTTGAACATGTTGGATTGTGTATTGTCCGAGTCAGGGTCCTTTTTATTTTACTGTAACTTTGGAAGTTGTGTTACCAATGCTTACTGTTTATTTGATACCCATTTGGTAATGCAATTAATAAAAACAACAAGGTTTGGGTTTGTTCTTCAGATGACTGTGACGTTAACGTGTAAGCTCAATAATGAACTCCAGCTCAACCAACCATGTTGTAATATCTAAGTAATCATCTTGAAATATGACATTATTATTTGTAATATTCACACATCTTATTGTGAGGTTGATTTCACATACACTACTTCGACATGAGCTTGTCTGCATACTTGAGCATAGCCAATTTAAATGAACCTTAGCGATGCATACAGTTCCTCCTACATAATAAAATATCTCTCTAAGTTACAAGGATGACCTTATTTTATCAACCTCAAACAGAAGCTGTTTGTTCTACAGTATTATCCCACTTTATATCTACAGTCTATGGTTTTAACTTGGAGACTACGATTAGCATCGTTAGCACCAATGTAACTACCACTCGCTTACACGCTAACCCAAGCCTTAACATTCATTACGTAGCTGATTCAAATCATAAACACATCAATAAGTACTCGAATTTCACTTACCGCGAAAACCGCATTCATGCACCGTCTGTTTCAACCGCAGAGCGAGTCACTATTGTCCGATATATAAGCATGAAGAACAAACAACCACGGCCGGCTTCAAGTTGTGTTCCCTGGATCAGGGGTTCCCAAACTTTGCCATGCCAAGGACCCCATATAGCATTATCCTCTGGCGGGGACCCCCCTGTTGCAATTTTTTTTTAAATGATGTGTACAAGTGCCTCCCGATGGAACATGCCGTGCGTTGCCACATTTGGGGCCTTCTGCCTGATCAAAGCTGTCACTCCGCTTTTTTTGCCTGTCATAGCCCCACTGCCCCATCTGAACACACACCCACACAACGAGACCAGTCAAGTCCGTTTGAGATGATGTACTCATCTAACACTTGGAAAATGTCTCTTCATGTGGTCCTACCTTCCAGTGCTTTGCAAAATAATATTTTCTCAACAAAGTTGTCTTCTGAAATAAGTCTGATGTATGCTAGCAATTCTGCGACATTTGCTACATCCGTGCTCTCACTTGCTCCAAAAGCTGGGCAGATACTCAGTTTCACTCTCAGTAGCGGCAGCTCGATTCTGATTGGCTTGAAGGGCGGTCGTGTGATTCAAAAACAAAAAATAATAAAAGATTGGCATCAAAGGATACATAGATTGATAGATATGCAGTTATTAATAACATCTAAAAAAAAAAAACTTAAAACAAAAAAAATCCCGTTTCCCTCAAACTTTGCGTGACCCCCCTGGTGCCCCCTGGCGGCCCCCACTTTGAAAAACACTGCCCTGGATGAACTGATCAGGCAGAGTCCCTGTAGCTAGCTTCACGGAGCAGCTAGCAGAGAGACAAGAAGCTAGCAGCAGCAGTCACTTGACAGAGCTGTCACTCAATGTGACCACGCCCTAATATATGCATAACTTTAAGGCTTAATATTAATTAAACAGATGAGTTGAGAAAAAATTCACCCCCCACACAGTAGTCATGAAGGGGGAATCTAACTATACAGAGAATATGTTTTTTTGAACCACGATGTAAACATGTTTATTTCTGCTGTAAAGTTGGGCATTTTAACATGGGGGTCTATGGAAATTGCTCCCTTCTGCAGACTGCTCCTACTGGCCACTAGATGAACTGCAGTGTGTGGCACTTCCGTATTGGCGTCCCGGCTCTTCCCCAGAGTTTGCCGCTTGTGCCATAAGTTATTCTCTCTCCGTTGGTGCGCGGGGCTAATGCTAATAATGCTAATGCCACAAATACAATGGCGGCTTCACAAAACTTTTCAGAGTTTTACGAGGCGTGGTTTGCAATTTGCCCAGCCAATCAGAACTAGGGCACTTTTTCCCTCCAGGATAGTACCACCTCTCAGCAGGCACTAAAAATGGGGGTAAAAGTTCCCGGCACTAAGTACTCTTTTTGGTGTGAACGCAACATAAAGGGTAGGCTACTAACGGAACTAAAGGGGAAAAGTACGGGGAAAAGTACTCCGGTGTGAACGCGGCTATAGCGAACTCTATCTACTTACTACAATTCTATATCTATCTAACACCTCTCCTCCCCCCACCCCCACAATGAATATCAATACCAATACCAATCACGTTCTTGCTTGATTTGCGGGACCAGCGTTGCAGTCGGGAAGAAAAGCAATATGGAGCGGCACCTCACCGCTTCATAAGGAGTTTGACCTTTCCTTCTGGCAGCATCTACACAACACATCAGCCCCATTGAACACAGCCTAGTCGTGCCAGGCTATACAACACATGAGGGGCAGAGTTTTACTGTGTACACATGCATCATTTCCACTGGTGACAGGGGGGCATGTGACATGTCCCCACCACTTTTCGAAATCCTGTTTCCCCCACTTTATAAATAGCTTATGTTTATTATTGTTTTTTAACACAAGCCGTCATCGACACGGTCATGCGTACGCATGGGTTAGAGTTTGCGTGGAGGACCGCATGTTTTCCCGTCAAGTTAGTATTTTATAAATCGAAAACATTGCGTAGAAACTGGCGTACGCCATTTTTTGAGCGTATATCCCTTTACAAATGAGGCCCCAGAACAGTACATCATTTTAAATGATCCTTTCGGGATTGTTTGTCTGAAATGCTTAGTTACATTTTGCAATAATACTTTTGCAACCCTGTGTTTAATATGATTAATTCACTTTTTTCTTTTTCTCTTGTTTTTCTCTGTAATTAGGAAAATTCTGGAGACATGGATCTGCTGGAGAAGGACCCCTAATCTGAAAAGTGCACAGCAGATCATCAGGACAGAGCTGCATCCACCTGGACCCCCCGAGGTGCTGGAGAAGGACCCCTAACCCCAGCGGATCATCAGGACAGAGCTGCCATCCACCTGGACACCCCGAGGTGCTGGAGAAAGGGAATCCCTAATGCTCCCAGCCTTAGATGCAGATCAGAGAGAGCTGACTACCACAGTGGACCCTCTCCGAAAGGTGGCTGAGAGAAGGACACCCGAACCCAGTGATCATCAGAAGGACGAGCCTGGCAGTCCACCAGCTGGACCCACCGCAAGGTGCGTGGTTAAGAAGGTATCCCCTAACGCCAAGGGCAGATGCATACAGGACAAGAGCTGCATCCACCTGGACCCCCGAGGTGCTGGAGAAGGACCCCTAACCCATGCAGCGGATCATCAGGACAGAGCTGCCATCCAGCTGGACCCCCCGAGGTGCTGGAGAAAGCAAAACGTCGATCAGGAACATCCTCCACCCAGACCTCTGCTTACTGCCGTCCTACAGACTTGTGTCTTAGTTTCAGAATTTGATTTTGTATGTGTCCTTTCATTTAATAGATATCTAATGATTATAGCTTGAGTCTGTCTGATTCCCCAAACAGCTGCTTCTATACTTGCTGCACATACAATACAAATAAACAACTCCATAAACACACTTTTGCTGATATTTGTGTTACTGCCGTGTTTAGAGTAGGTGAGGTCCTGATAATTTATTCCGGTAAATTACTCTGACCTACTAATTGACCTGACCGAAGTTATTGAGTCAATGTAAGTTTACTGCTTGGCTCAGATCCACCAACGTCAGCAAGATCTCACCTCTACTAACTCCCCGAAGAACCAGGTTCAATTAACTGCTGTTTCTATTCAGACAACTCTTTTTAATCTGTTTAAGCGATCCCGAAGGATTTTGGTATCAGTAAATGAGGTGTGTTCCTACCTAAACGTGAGTGTGGCAGGGTGCAGTCTTACCTTTGAAGCAGGAGAGGAGAGCACAGATGTCCTTTAAGTTGTCCCAGTCCAAAAGGTGGGATCAGTTTATTTGAAGAAAAATAGGTCCCAACTAATACAGGGTTTTTACCTTCTCTCTTTACAACATTTTAATCATACTAAACAAAAAATGATGCTGTGATCATGTTCAAATATGAAACTTTAATTCACAGTCTTACATTTATTACCAAAATGTTTCACTTCAACTGCCCAATTCAGTTGTGACATTTAAAATCTCCCGATAGAATTTAGAGGCATTTCCGGTGATAATAAAAAGCACATTCAACTTTTCTTTCACCAAATCAATTCACATCGATTCCATACCTTTTTATTTCCCGTCACAGATGGCGGGTACTAACATTAAAAAACCCATACCTATCCGCATGAATTCGGAGGAAGGTCCTCACGGAGGCGGGTACTAATACTCACAAACGCTTTTTTCCGTCACAGATGGCGGGTACTAACATTCAAAAACCCATTCCTATCCGCATGAATTCGGAGGAAGGTCCTCACAGGTGGCGGGTACTAATACTCACAAACACATCTCCCATCAAATTATTCCACTCAGCAAACAAAGAAATTCACTCAGCATTCAAAGAAATTCACTCAGCATTCCAACCAAGAAATTCACTCAGCTTTCAATGAAGAAAATCAAGAGATATTTACCAAGTTTGAGAGAACCTTACAGAGAGCTATTAACCCAGCTCTGAGGGCCAGAGCTTACCGGGAGAGAGTATACCAGGGGTTTCCCCCTCTCTCCCCCACGAAATCCAAAAAAGCCAGTCTTTTTATGCTAAAAAAACCGGATAGAAAACCCCAAAAACACCTCCTCTATACCCAACCAACATACTCTATTGGCTCTGGCATAAGACACACCTTCCCAAGTTTGTGTAAAACAAAACATGACTAGACATATTCTATGACTATGACATAACCACCCTTTTGAGGCCTCAATGTGTTTCTCCTTAAGTCCGGAGCCCCCCTCCCTGCTGTGAGAGGAGAGGAAAGAACCTGCCTCTACCTTACTCTCTTATCAGAGAGTAAGGCATAAATCATTTTTAGGCCTTACACTCAACTAAACAAACCACTTTGTTTTGTTTATGCTGTAAATATAGAAAAACCTAAAATATGAAGCATTTTCATTGTGGGTTATACAAGAATATAATTGATTATATTTGATTATAACTAACTTTCGTTTTAAGTATTCAACATACTATGAAGCTCTCAACAGCCGGTGATGTTAAATAACATGATTGATTTCCTCTGTCTCAATGATGAAAGTTATAATAATAGAAGACATGAAGCTGCAGAGAGAGGATGGATATATTCTTACCTCTACTTTGTGATAAGATGAAAATACAATATTAAATTGTAATTGTTAAACACATTGTTTATTTCATTTACTGAGGTTTTAACCATTATTTACAACATGTGTACATAAGCAGTGGAATAATAGGATATCTCTAGGTCATTAAACTGTCTTCAGTTTAATGATATTAATACAAAAAATAGGTCATAGAAAATGTTTAATTGTGTATTTCAGCAGGGGGGGGCACGGTGCTGCTGACCTGGGGTCAGTGGGACATCATCTGGGCAGGTTTAGGGGAAGAAGGAGAATATAAACTGTTATAATCACAGCTATTAAGATTAGAACACTAATATTGTTAACAATCAATCTATACAACATGCTTTTGTTCCTTTAAAAAACATATTGTTTTATTAGTACAGAAAAATTAAGACTTATTTTAAATATATGAAATAATATGATTAAATTATCAGCTATATATAATTTACTTGTTAACTTACTAATGTAACATTACTGGGGGCTAAAGGAACAGCTTCATCTTATTTACCTGGCCATGGTTCTCTTTATTTAATCTCCGACGGTGATCTCCAAAAAATGTAAAAGTAAAGTTTCTGGATCCTTTTCAGCTAATTTGCTAGCAGGCTGCTGGAGCAACGCAACCGAACAGCGCGTATCACGTGACGTAAATACGAAGCGCTCCGTAGGCTAGACCGTCTCATTTACAACTCCTGAATTGAGACAAGGCCTATGTGTAGGCTGCGTACCCCGAAGGACACAACTCCTGAATTGAGACACGGCCTATCTCTCCTAAAGTTGTTTAGTAATCCACCAGCAGAGGGCACCCAACAGCTGCATTATTGAAGTGGGGAGCAGGCCTCCTTGGATCCATGAAATATCTTCATGACATGTTTGATTTGTTTATGTGGTTTTTCTCATTTATGACAGCACATGTCACAACGTTGTCCCCATTAAATTATATACAGTGTTCAACACTTGTTGACGTAATATCAATAATACATTATTTCAGTGAATGGAAAAGACGCCGATTTCTCGCGCTGGATTATGATCAGGACATTACAATAAGAGAGATCAAATATTCCATGAAGAAGGTCACTCGTTTCGGGTAGAGACAGTTTACCTACATATATAGGCCTACCATTGGACTAACTTCAATACATTCAATACATAATCACTCTGGACTATGTTACCATCCACCAGCATATTTTTTACATTCATATTATTTGTAGAAACAATGGGACAGGTGAATTTGGATTCCGGTAAGGTAACCATAGTGAGCCATAAAACACAGTGTCAAGCTAGACAGAGTTTATCCGGCCGCGATGACGAGTTGTGAGGTTTCACCTTCAGAATAAAAGCTCTACTTTCATCCTTTATCCCAGTAGACCGTACCTTTGCTATATTCGTTTTATTTTGAAACACAACTCCCGGAAATGACAATGTTATAATGCGGTTTTGATAACCCCTCCTCCAGAGAAGCTTCTTATCGTTGACTAAACAGAACTTCCTAGAAGCAGGACAAGTTTTCTTTCCAGGTCAGAAACTTTGCTCCCGGCGGTGTAATGTAAAGTGGAACCTTTGTCTTCCGACCTGCCGGGGTGGCACCGCTAGTTTGGGCCTGTTTGGGTAACGTTGGGCTAGTTGTGAGGTAACGTTACACCAGACTTTAACATGCATATGCTAGCGCCTAACGGATCCATCATGGAGCTGGACTCGGAGTTTGTGAAAATTAAAGCTCACTACAGTGGGTAAGTAGCCTGTTAAAATGCTAGATACGTGAGAGGGGAACACCTGTTTGTCTGCGTGTCTGTGGGAGGGGGAGTACAGTGAGGTAGGGTCAGCCAGTGACTCTGCTCTCTGCACTGCCACTCACCTGTAGGCATAGTCAGAACAAGTAGAATGAAAGTAATTGAGTCATATCGGAATTGTAGGACATTTAGACGTCAAGCTTTTGAATAATAAACCCTTTATTTTCAGAGGTGTCCAAACTTTTTTCTCACTGAGGGCCACTCGAAAAACATACGAAGGGCTCCAGAGAGTTTCATTTATTCTGTTAAACAAAGTGTTGGCAGCTGATCCCTTACAACAGGAGCCTCAGATTGCTTATAATAAGAGGAATATGAAGGGTATATTTCAAGCTGGTTATATAAATAAGTGATTTATTATTATTAAAATGTGTTGGAAAGTATTATCAACTTTAATTGACCGACACATTCATTATACCGTGTAATATCTGTTTACATATATATATATATATATATATTTAAGAAGTACAATATAAGAAAAGTAAAAGTTTCAGGTGTGGCCATTTTCCATTATACTTTTAGAATTTGCTGAGGGCCTGTTCAGAGTGGACAATGGGCCGCAGTTGGCCCCCGGGCCGTAGTTTGGACACACCTGCTTTATTTTCTAGTTTCCTGTTATCTATTTGAGAAAAACAGCCAGCTCAAGCATCAATGGTACATATTTGTTTATTAGATGTTGTATTTGTTGCTTTCCAACGGCACTTGATGGTGGGCTGGAACTTTGAAATCAATAGAAATCTAGTGAAAACAGTTCCATTAACCTCTTGATCCAACCCAAGTTGTGTTTAGTTAATTGTTAAGAAAAAGGGTTAATTGTTACACCTTCAGTGGAAAATGACTGTTATGTAATGTTTATGATTGAACACATTCCTTTGATTATCATTAGACATATATCCACACAATACAGTCATTGCAAAACAAGTCAATATAAAGCCTATTTGAAATGTTCATTTGACATGCAACTGTATTTACATTTGGTTTAAGGACATGCGTATTTAACCCAACAAGTGCATGTTTGAGCCTTTTGGGCATGGAATGTTTGAAATGTCATTAGTGGGACAGACAATGTCTTCCAATTCTGGAATGACAACAATATTGTTTTATTGGAAGTAGCATGAGCAAAGTGTTGATGTGGCTGTGGTTATGTGCCGTGTCGTCTTGTTTCTTAAGCTGTGTGCTTATAAGGTTGTTGATCTGGGCCATATCATGATTAATTACATGTCACTGCTTTATTGAATTTGAAATGTATAAATTAATATTTTATTTACCAAATCCTTTATAACCTCACACTTATCTGAGCTCATTTAGAAGTGTTACCTTTGTCCTTGAAGGAGTGCCCACAGCTCCACTATCTGTAATGCTCCATGCCAAGTGTTCCACATGCTCACGGTTGCCCTGGTGACAACTGAAACAGCTCTTAACTGACAGAGATGTAATAATGCCACCAAATGTTATTTACGGTATGCCTGTCAAAATGTTTTGACCAAAATGAATTGAAAGATGTATTGTTTACTTCGGTAACACAGTGACATCAGTATTTAACACTTGCGTGTCTAGTGCTCCAAAACATGGACTTGATATACATCTCTAAGCGGTAGGCCAATCACAACAGAGCCGGCCAGCAAACCAATCAGAGCAGAGGTGCTGACAGTACTAACAGTATTAGGACAGTGAAGTGTCTTTTGAAAAGCCTGAACAAAATACAAATATAAACCTGAAAATTAGCCAAATGTATTCTTTTTAACATCAACTTGTCATTGTTCTCTGGAAGATAAAGCATGTGGTTGGGACACTGTTTCCAAATAATATCAACAACATTATTTTTAGATTTCTTATTTATCTGCTGAGTTGAAGTTATATCTGTGACAATCCAGTATAAGCTTTAATTAGTGCTGTAGTTACCACACTTTGCGTCATGAAAAACAAGTTAAAAGATTCATCAAATATAGATCTGATCAATAACTTCCTGCAGAACGACTGAGTAACCAATCATTGTAGACTTCAACATGCCACTAAGTGCAGGAATACACTAAGCATACTCATATCTCACAATGTAAACATTGACATATAATATGTCTAATTCCCTGTGATTGAAGTCCCTTGGTTGTTATTGGCCCGTGCTAGGGCTGCACGATTTGGGGAAATAATCTAATTGCGATTTTTCTGACAGATATTGCGATTCGATTTGCGATATTTGTTTTTAAGCGACCCAACGGAAGTTTATTGTAAAATGCGGCCATATCTCCGGCTAGGAAGGTCGTATCAACGTGCTCCCGTCTCTAGCACCCCCGCAGCCCGAGCTACGAGTGAAAGAACTAAACTTACATGAAACTTCCGTTGGGTTGCTTTAAAGTCAAGCTTCAGTTTAAGATTCACCCTGTAATAGAAACACGTGATGGAGCGTCACTAACCTGACTCAGATGGTTGGTTTCACCAAAGCATCTAAAGCTCCACTGGAAGCCATTTGGAAAGGGCAGGCACTTTCAAAAACACTTGGGCCACTTCTGATTGGTTAACAATGGCTGGTACATGTGGAGCACAGCACTTCTGATTGGTGTGGATGACTGACACACAAGAAAGAAAAAAAAAAAAAAAAAAGTTAAAAAAAAATCGTAGGCTTTGCGATTTGATAATCACATCATTTCAAATCGCGATTTCGATTTAAAATCGATTAATCGTTCAGCCTTATGCTACACCCTTGCAGAAAAGTGAAATCCTGCTGTTAACAGTTAACATGGTGGAGTAATGATGTTGAAGGCCTTCTGGATCGGTGGTGAAGGAACAGAGTCCACAGTGTGCTGAGCCTGGCATCACACACTGCCATCTAATGATTAAGAGCTCAGCAGTGGTAATGTATTCAAGCCCTAAGGACGCAAAGACAACTTGTTCTATTGTTTATTAATCCAGTGAGCATGCCTTAAGGAGCTCGTAACTCAAAATCACATTGGGATAAGTCGTGTTCTGTTGTTTCAGACTGGGGGACTGAAGGGTTTCAGACGGCACAAAGAAAGAATGCTCATATGGTAGTTTTCAGGTCACTGATGGACAGAACATTCACTTCTGTTGGAGATGCAGTGTTTACAGGACAGATCTCCTTATGGCTGACATGTCGCTGCCTCTCAGTTCATACCCTCACATGCACTTCTTTTAGAGGAGAGAGAGTGTGGGTCATTTGGTCCAATTAATATCAGGCTGATCATGTCCGTGTTTTCATATTTGGAAGTACAACCCTCCTTAATAATGTGATATGTTGAATGTAGATCCTAGACCTTTTTAACATTAATATCAGACTATTTTTCAGGACTCTAGTTCCATATACTGAGCAGACGACACAACAGCATATGTTCAGAGCAACCTTAGATACATACGATGCGTTTCTACAGAACCGTTTTATGTTTTATGACAAAAGGATTCAATGTTCTCAAATGTCAAATGTTGTCTTAACACAATAAGCCATACAAAAACTTTATTGCTGTGATAAAATACATTTTGATCTGTTTTAAGATAAGGTTACACAATTATACATCGGATAAGACATTACTGTTGATACTGTGTGGTTGGACACATTTCAGTGGTTAGTAAACACATATTAAGATTACAAATCCACTTATGGACAGGATATATATGTATGCCTGCTTTGGACAGAAGCTGCCTTCAGTAGTAGGCAGATTTATAGTGGACTTATATAAAAAGAAGTTTTACAACAAAAATATTATTTCGATCTTCAGATCCAATGGATTTGACATCTATCAGATGGTTACAATAATAATTAGTTGCATTTAGCCGGTCAAGGGTAAATACTACACACTGGACCTTTAACACATAACATTATATGTTCTGCCAATTGGGGTAACACAGCTGTAACAATAACTAAGGATCACTGTTGTGTGGGATTATGGGAGTTGTTATCTGCACTTTTGCCATCATTGCAGTCAGCTTCTCTCGGTCAGGAAGGATGTGTTCATCGTTCAGGATTTATCGGGAGAACACTTCTCTTAGAAGTGTTCTCCCGATAAATCACCGCTTTCACACCAAGTATTTTGCCGTACTTAGTACCCAGATGGAACTAAGTACAGATCGCGTTCACACCGGAGTACTTTTCCCGTTTGGTTCCGATAGTGCCTGGAATGTACCCATACTTTTACCCGTCCAAACTGACCTCTGATTAAAACGTTAAAACACAGATCAAAGCAGTTTAATGTTAAACCTGTTCCTCCTCCTTCCTGTTCACTGCCAATGTTTGCTCCTCCTCGTTTCTCTGACTTATACTTCTGATTAAAATAAAGCAAAAAAAACGAACAAGATTAATATTGTACCTAAAAACTGGATAAAAGTAAATAAAGGAAACCCTGGGACACAATATCATTACAGGAGACGAGAGGAAACGCTGATAATACATATTTATTTCGGTACATTTGAAAATTGCTCTAAAAATGTGGGATAATGTAAGTTTACAATGCAAATAAAACAACATGTAGACAAAGGTGATGTTAATCTTAAATATTTTAACACGGAAATGTAAATCCAGCATTGAGCTTTACATTTCATACTGACTTACATATTTAAAGAAGTAAATACGTCTTGATAATCATATCTGAGATTTCCTCATAAACTGCTGAAGCCTTTATCAGAGGAGTGCACCGTCTCACTGTTGGAGTTTGGTTTATTGCATATACACGTCTTTGGCCACACATTCTGTTCCTTAGTTACCATTCAGTGTATGGGTCTTCCCAGAATAAGGTTAACATTAAAACACTATATGTTGTTTAAACTGTGTGGGTTGCCATGGATCTGTTGTACAGTATTGAGCTAGAAGTGACAGACATGTCTTGAAGAGGAAGGGATCAACATGTTGTCAGGTAGCTCTCCTGCTCTACAATCCCTCAGTGTGCTCAGGACTCTCGAGTGTTAAGAGCAAATAGTGCAAGGGTCAGCCGTAGTTCCAGAGCCGATTACAGAGGGCTTTCCATGGGCACCGGAAAGACCCTTTATTACACATTATATCATCTGATTATATCACAATGTGGCAGAAGAATCATTAAGGTTTAGGTTATTGTGGTATTGATATAATGTCACGGAGTAATATGATAAATATCAGATCTAATGTCAAAGTTAGTATACAATATCATCAACCGTGAGTGTGTGAGTGTGTTTGACATCATTCCACATTGACATGTGTGGGTTTAGACTGTTTGGAGCAATGCCTGCTGGGAAGCAAGCTGTCTCTGCTTCACCTTGTCAGAGTCGAACACACACTCACCATTAATACGCACGCACGCACGCACGCACGCACACGCACGCACGCACGCACGCACACACACACACACACACACACACACACACACTATATATAGCAGGTATATTGAGGAAGCTGGATACTATATGTATAGAAATCATATGCTCTGTGAATATGTCCTGCAGTGCCCACATCAGCAGAGCAGTGAGGGTGGCTGTTGAGACTGAACATGCACACCCTTATTTAAAATAGTCGTCCACGGAGAAGGGTTTTTAAAGGCCAGTTGAGAAATGCACTTTGTGCTTTCTGTTTCACTTTAACATTCAAAACAAGATGGTAAACGAATCTTTTATGTTCATCAGTTTTTCCCAACTGTCTGCTTTACAGCCTCAGTATTCTAATGAGGGCATAGTGTATGTAAATGATATTTCCAGCAAGGCAAAACATAATCATCCTCCCACTCGGAGTGAAAATGATATATTTTGGGCTTTTATGCTTCTGCCATAATTGCGGTGTTGTGTGTGTGCGGACTGTCACACCTGTTAACACGGACAACGTCAGCTAACTACTGCCCACCAGCCACGCCCCGACACATGGGGTCACGCCAAACGCAAAGCTTTGATGCGTTCAAGTGCATTATTCTGGCACAGGAAGATTATGTTATAGGACATTAACGATAAAACAGAATATTGTTGTTCTATTTTTAGACACATCTCGCGATCGACTGGGAATCTCCCGACTTGGGCACCCCTGCTTTAAGATGATCTGTGGAGATGCATCAATCTGTTACACTTTAAGAGGAACACAGGCTAATTTCACGAAAACCAAGCAATTGAAACTTACAACAAATTATATTAAAAAGGTAAACATTAAGGCTCTGCTATGCAGGGCCGTCCCCCCCTACAGGCCGATCATGCAGACTTGCGGAGGGGGCCTCACCTTGCGGAGGGGGCCTCAACTGAGCAGTAAATGCGGCGCACCTATGAGCTTATGTGGCGCAATTAGTGTGGCACGGCACGGTTTTGCCGCTGCGAGGCCCCCCCCCGTCGACACTCGCGAAACAGAGGGCCTCATCGTATAACTTTGCGTGGGGCCTCATGTTGGCCAGCGACGGCCCTGCCTCTATGTCAATAAATGCAAGAGATGCAGCATTTTCTCAACAATGTGACAACCCAACGATGATTTGGACTTTATTGATCCCCAAAAACACAAGCCACAGCTTAGCTATCATTGCAGTTTAGTTGTGTTTATATTAGGGCTGTCAAGTTAAGGCGTTAATGCGTAAAAAAATTAACTCCACTAATTATTTTAACGCGATTAACGCATGTGTATTTTTTGTCCTCGGCCGCCCCGTAGTTTCAGAGAGCATCGAGTTTAAAATACCATCTACAAGCTGATGCTGACAGCCCTGCTCCTGCCGTCTGCTTGCGGCAGACCACACTTCCACGCTCACCGGCAGGCACCGACTGGCCATCGGGAGGACCGGGAGGGTGTGTGTATGTGTGGCCCGAGCGAGCGAGCGAGCGAGCGAGAGAGAGAGAGAACGTGCACACCTTACGTGTATTGTTGTTGTTAGCATCTGGTGCTAGCTAGCTGCGCTAACGGATATAAGAAGCTGTTTCAATGAAAACAGAGGAGCGACATTTCGCCGACAACTGCGCCGAGCACTTGACTTTATGCAGGAGGCCAGACAGTGGGACATTGTACGAAAAGTCAGCACACTCAGCACGGATAGTGCAACATGATTGCAGCGTCCAGGCAGCTCCCGTTCGAGCATATGCCTTGAGTTCCACATAGCTCCAACGATCCATCACAGTGTCTCTCCACACACACTCACAAGCGCGCACACACACACACACACACACACACACACACACACACAACACACACACACACACACACAAACAAAAAACAGCACACACACACACACACACACACACAACACACACCACACCACACACACACACACACACCACACCACACCCAAACACAAAACACACACACACAAACACACCACACACACACGCACACAACAACCACACACACACACACACACACACACACACACTGTATTGTATGAGAGAGGTTCCAGGTTGAATTGAGGCGGATATTTTTAATGTTCAGAGGTTGTTATGTTTAATAGTCATGAGAATATTTATATAAGAGTATTAAAAACTTAAAATATCCCTCTAAGGTACATTTAGAACAGATACAAAATGTGCGATTAATCGCGATTAACTATGGACAATCATGCGATTAAATATTTTAATCGACTGACAGCCCTAGTTTATATCCTACATTTGATTTTTAAGCATATAATGCTTCACGGAACACAGGAGGGGGCTTGGCTGTCTACAAATAAAGACGGCTAATTTTAGTAGGGTGGCGAAGTCACGCCCATCTAAAAGGATCTTTTAAATTGACAAACATATATGTGTAAATCGTGGCACAATTCAAACGGGATCAAAAGATAATCTTTCTCTCTCCATTGACTTCAATACATACTTGTTCCGAAATAAGGTCCCATGGAGGTCAACCGGAAGGGGAGGGACTTCGCCACTCTATTCTCCCCAAATATATTGAGGCTGAACCTGAACTTTCAGCTTGGGGGCCCCCTAGTGGCCGCAGGGGCCCTATGCATCTGCATAGGAAGAAACGGCCCTGGGCAGAGTTTCAGTTAGATTTCTTTTCGCCGGTCAACATGTCCGTTAAAGTTTAAATCAAAGGACTTCTTTGTTATTTATTGAGCTTTAAAACAAATGAATAACGACTCTATATAATCATATAAGAAGAATACAAAACGGAGCCTCTCTTTTCCTCCCCCTCTTCTGAGAGCCCAGCATCTGATCGCTGAGCAGGAGAGGTGGGGAGAGGCGGGGCTATTGCGTCATCGTTATCAGGAAATGATCGTATAGGTGTAAACACGGAGCCGTTTGCCCCCCCAGAGCATTTCCTTTGCAGATCTACCCACCTAGGGACCCGTTATTGTTATTGTTTTCTGCGTTTCCGTGTCGGCCTCGTGTGGCCGAACCGTCTATATGATGGAGAACTGTAGCAGATACGACCGTTATCGTCCTCGTGTGGCCGGGGCTTAAGTGAAGCAGCAGAGGCTGAGATGTGCTCACGTTTAGTCCTAGGTATGGGTCAGTTTTCAAACATTGGATCCTTCACATCCCCGGTGGTGTAATGTATTGAACTACATTTACTCAAGTACTGTACTTAAGTACGATTTTGCGGTATTTGTACTTTCTTAAAGTATATTATTTTAATGCTACTTCATACTTCTATTCCACTACATTTTGCAAGCCAATATTGTACTTTTACTCTACTACATTTATTTAACAAAATAAATTACTAGTTACTCAAGTAAGATTTTGTATGCAGGACTTTTACTTGTAACAAAATATTTGTACACAGTACTATTTCAACTTTTACTTAACCCTCCGGTATCATTCGATTGGACTACGCAAATTAGTCATTCGAGACAAAAATGTCCACTGCAAAATGCTTTGATAAAAACATTATATTAAAAGGTTTTTTTCACAACTTTTTTGGGTTCAATCTTTAAAGCAACTTCCGCCCTAATAGAAAATATCAAAAATGTAATCATTTTCAGGATTTTAACCCTTTAAATGCCATTTTGAATACATGAAACCGCTGTTTTTTTTCATGATGAAAACAGAGAAAATTAGTTATTTTCCAAAAAATACATATCTGGGGACTGGCTCTTTTTTTTTTATAACAGTCTTGGATATGTCAAAGATTAGCAACAAAATGGATTTTTTTGCATTATTAGTTTTTGCACAAAATCAGATTGAACAAAAAAGTCACAAATTAGTCATTCGGGACAAAAATGTCCACTTCCAAAAACTGCTCTAAAATGACAACAGATTAATATTTTTTAAAACTTTTTGGGGTTAAATCTTTCAATTAACTTCAGTCCTGATCAAAAATACCAAATGTTAAATTATGTTCAGGATTTTAACCCTTGAACTGCCAGTTTGAAAACATGAATTTGCGTTTTCTATGAAAAACATGCACAAAAAGGCAGTTATTTTCCATATAATAAATGTTGGGGTGGGTCGGCTTTTTTTTTTTATCACAGTCTTGGATATGTCAAAGATTAGCAACAACATTGATTTTGGTTGATTATTAGTTTTTGCACAGAATCAGATTAAACAAAATAGTCACACATTAGCCACTCGCGTCCCATCCACTCCCATATATTATATTATAACCACATCTTTTGATCTCTCCGCCATACCGGTATAAAATCATGCATTTTGTAATGTCAGGGTTTTGTATTGGAGGAAAATAGTTAAATGTGTCCTTTTTACTGTAAAAACCAGATGTGACATTTGACCATTGCATTACATGCTTGTCATTTCTTGGTCGTATAATGGGGCCTTGACAGCCATTGGAATACATGTATGCAACTAATTTGGTGTGTGTGTGTGTGTGTGTGTGTGTGTGTGTGTGTGTGTGTGTGTGTGTGTGTGTGTGTGTGTGTGTGTGTGTGTGTGTGTGTGTGTGTGTGTGTGTGGTGTGTGTGTGTGTGTGTGTGTGTGTGGTTGTGTGTGTTGTGTGTGTGTGGTGTGTGTGTGTGTGTGTGTGTGTGTGTGTGTGTGTGTGTGTGTGTGTGTGTGTGTGTGTGTGTGTGTGTGTGTGTGTGTGCTGTGTGTGTGTGTGTGTGTGTGTGTGTGTGTGTGTGCAGAGACAACAATATACAGTAGATTTGGTTTACAGCAAGTCGCAGTTTTCGCCTCATATCTTTCTTTCTTTCTTTCTTTTTCTCTCACTCCCTCATTCCCAACCTCCTTATACCTTGTATGTGTGTGAGTGATTGTGTGTGAGAAGGAGACAGGAGTAAGTGTGCTCTCATGGCGTTTTGTTTTTCCTTTGTGCTGTTTCATGTGTCTTTGAGGTAAACAGATGTATGATCTTGACCCAGCTTGACCTCGATGTTTTGAATTGCTTGGAACTTCAAAGTCCTTTGATAATGTCTCTTTAGCAAACAGACATACACAGCCATACATACACTCCTTGAAGTGAATAAAAACACCTGGCTGCAAAGCCAAAGCTTCACATATGTGTCGTTTGGCTGGCTGGTCATTTCATTCCTGTGATACGCAACAAGCAGTAAGATGAAGAGGAGCTTCTCTGTGGGACAAGAGGTCTCATGCAGCCCGTGACTTCAGCTGCAGGACTCGTCCTCTGAAGCAGAAACACCCTGAGGAGGAGAATCTGGTGTGGGTCTGCCTGCACTGTGCTTGAAAGGAGTCAGCACAAGGATTCATTATATGGAAAATAACTGCCTTTTTGTGCATGTTTTTCATAGAAAACACAAATTCATGTTTTCAAACTGGCAGTTCAAGAGTTAAAATCCTGAACATAATTTAACATTTGGTATTTTTGATCAGGACTGAAGTTGATTGAAAGATTTAACCCCAAAAAGTTTTAAAAAATATTAATCTGTTGTCATTTTAGAGCAGTTTTTGGAAGTGGACTTTTTTGTCCCGAATGACTAATTTGTAACTTTTTTGTTCAATCTGATTTTGTGCAAAAACTAATAATGCAAAAATATCCATTTTGTTGCTAATCTTTGACATCTCCAAGACTGTCCTAAACAAAGATCCAGTCCCCAGATATGTATTTTTTGGAAAATAACTAATTTTCTCTGTTTTCATCATGAAAAAACCCAGCGGTTTCATGTATTCAAAATGGCATTTAAAGGGTTAAAATCCTGAAAATGATTACAATTTTGGTATTTTCTGTTAGGGCGGAAGTTGCTTTAAAGATTGAACCCAAAAAAGTTGTGAAAAAAACCTTTTAATATAATATTTTTATCAAAGTCTTTTGCAGTGGATATTTTTGTCTCGAATGACTAATTTGCGTAGTCGATTTGTTACACAGTGAATTAAAGACCGATTTGAAAAATTGAAATTGGAATTCCAAAATAGATCGAGAAAATAGCCTTGTTACAAAAAATCAGGCCATTTGCACCAACATAACCAAAGTTATTGCAAAATGAAAAGTGAAAAATGACCCATATGGACAAAAACGTCCACAGTGATACCGGAGGGTTAAGTAAAATACACGAGTACTCCCGAACTCCACACATCCCATCGTGCCACCTGATAACACCCTTCTGTAAACCCTCTACCTGGACCACATGTGACACCTCCAGGCTGGCTGTTACATGTGTCGTTTCCAGGAATGATCTTAACATGAAATGTGAACCATGTGGGATTTCTGTCCCCTGCTGTAATCCTCTGATGTGCAAACACTGGACGAGTGAACACTGAAACGTGAGCATGAACCTGCATGCTCATCACAAGTCAGTTCCATGGACAGTATGACTTCTTAGGACTAACAAGCTGAACTGCAGTGTAGCTCCATCGAGTGGCACAGAAAAGAGTCAGCATGTTAGCACTTCCAAGCTCCCTCGTCTCAAAGTCAATGTTTTTTTAAACATGTTTTTGGTTAGATGCCTGAAATAAGGTCTGTGGTTAACATAAGCTGAAGAGATTTTCACATTTTGTTCTACTACATAAAATATGTAAAACTGGTGAAAATCTGAAGCTATGTTCCCTCAAAACAATACATATACGTATGCTTACTTACAATACTTTGTTGACAACTACTGCAGTAACTATGCTGCTGCAAAGTGGGGGCAACAATTGCTTTACTATTCTCTATTCTATAACACATAGGTGTGAGCAAGCTCTCTGATTGGTCAATAGGCGTGTTTGATTCCACGTTCAAACAACGGTCAAATAGAACGTGCCTTTTCACAACAAGTCAGTATCCCTCCGCGTCTGAGAAAAACGGTATACCGTTGGGCCGAAAAGCAAACTGCCTGCTCCAGTACAGGCGTACGGACCTCGGCGCAAGCGCCTCGGTCCTGCCGCAGTACTGTCGTACCAATAATGACGTTCAAGAGCGGCCTCTCGTGTATGATTGCTTAATTCAATTATAATAATATGCAACGTGTCACAGGTCCAAACTGCACCACTTGGGTCACCGGAAATACACCCAGAAAGCGAGAACAGTCCTACGGCTGGACGTGTTCTCTTGTGCAAATAAACCAAAGTGTAATATTCTTTGTGCATGCTATTTTCAAAAACATTTTAACAAATCATCCTGATGCAAAGTGGTGGGGACAACAATGGCCATTTTCAAAAGTGGAGGGGACATGTCCCCAACGTCCCCAGTATAAAAGAAACCTACGGTTGCAAATCAGTGTCTAAATAAGACTACTATAAGAATTCTAAACGCCATCATGCAGGACATTAGCCACCTTTAGCTTAGCGGTGGTGACTAGTCATGTGACCGTGATGTAGTTTGCTTATAGCCATTGGCTATTGCATATTTGCTGAATATAATATATTATTTGGAGATTATCCTGCTGAACAAAACTTGAAATCCTAAACTTGTTTGCCAGAGATTTTTTTTCTGTAATATTCCAAGATGTATTGTCAAAATCCCATTGTTTTGTTGTCAAGGGAACTAGTGCGGTGCTGACCTTTGGGTTGTCCTATTAAAATACGTTCTCATTGTGCTGGTAAACAGCTGAGTCTGACTGAGCCGGCACAGACATGCCTAGTGCCATTAACTCTGCTCTACACCCTGCCTACATTCTCGTCCGTCCTTTGCTCCATCCACATCTACACACATTATGGAGAGCTGCTTTCTTTCTTCAAGCATATTCAAGTATCAAGCATCATTGACATACATTTGATTGATTTGGCTAACTTATAACTTAACTTATGAGGCAATATCCTCACCTCTAGTGAGGGGCCCAGCCCTTCGTATATTTTTCTGTTTGTGGCCCTCAGTGAAAAAGGTTTGAACACCCCTGACCTAAAATAATCAACTTAGGCTACAAAATCATAGTGGAAGTTTACTCTAAATCCAACAAGAGTGAAATACGTCCTCATTGTTTCTGTTGACTCACTGGAGTCCCCTGTGGGACCTCTTGGTCTCCGGCCCACTCAGACAAAGTGACTCAATCTTGATATTTTGTGTGTGTGTTTGTGTGTGTGTGGCAGGGACATGTTGATCACCGACTTGGCAGCCACGTTAACGTTTGTGCAGTTGTGCGAGGAGGTCAGGATGCTGTGCGGCGTTGCCAAGCAGCAGCCCATCACACTGAAGTGGATCGATGATGAAGGTGGGTGTGGCGCCCGTCCAAACACTGTGCGTCAGTCTTATCCTGGATGTACAAAGCACAAAAGCAATCGATGCTCAGAAGCTGCTCTCCACACTACACAGCAGTCTCTATCACAGTGCAGTGATGACGTGTTGTCGTAGGCCGACCCGGAAGTTAACGTCTCAAAGGCTCCCTCGACAGAAAGGCATGAACATTTGCCATTGGATTTTGGAATGTTGCAAAAGTAAGATCTGTGGCCAACACATTAAAGATCCTTCCAAGTTCTGTTCAGCAGGATCATCTATATATAAACAAACGACATCACGGTCACAGGATTGAACGTCAGCGCCACTAACCTAAATGCAGCTAGTGTTTGGCCTGATGAGGTCTAGTAGTCTCACATAGTCACTTGTTAGCAACCGCTTCTGTAAGACACTTACAACCTTCACAGATTCAACAGTGGGGTATTTACTGACTTATTATATGTCGTACAACAAAACGTGTAATTCCCCTAAGCCTGTATTAACGACGGGCCCTATTTACCGCATTGAACCAAAAACATATTCAAAAAACCATTCACTTCAAGACGAGGGGACCCAAATCTGCTAAAAGGCAGACTCATTTCTGTGTTTCGGACTCATTCGAGCACCACTCTGTTGACGTTGGCAAAGTGTGAGAAGGGCTCACACAACTGGCCAACCCTTTAACAGCCAGCGCCTCCATTTGGTAGAGCACATTTTGTGTCTTTATATCTTGTTGGAAAAAAAAAAAAAAAAGTTGAACTCCATCTGATTCAGCCAGCTCTACCATTTGGTTGACATGTTATGCAGAAAACAACCTCTAGATGTCACTGTGGTTCAAACAGAAAGCCCTTCAGCTAGCTTCCACTGAGGAAGTTGGCATGCTAAAAATCACTGCTGAAGAAATCACTCTTTTTGGTCCACTTTTGTAAGGTAACCATATCCTTTTTGACATATGTTTGTGTCAGAGCACTGACTGAACATCATTAGATAACTTGATGCACAAATAATTATTTGAAAATATGCTCAACCAATCGGTCGAATTCGCTTTTTATGGTAAACTAGCAATATGACTTTTTCAGAGTTTCAGAGATGTTTTCCAGTCAAATATGCTAAATAAACAGCTAGATTCATGGTAATATTACTACATCTAGTACTGCCTTATGAGTCTGAGTGAAAGAGTGATAATAATTTATATAGCACCTTTCATGCATGGCATACGGCCCAAAGTTCCACACAGATGAGCAAGTTAGGCCAACACAGGATATAGATATTTGCTGTTAGGCCAATTCAGCATCTACAGTAAGATGAGCAAGTCTTTTTTTTATTATGAAAAACACTTTACATTACTTTTTTCCATTTTCTTTTTTTTTCAAATACAATTTATTATCTTTTATGAATATATCTGGTTGTATATATTGCTCATTTTCCATAAAAGAAAAAAATGTATTTCAGTTTGTGTTTTATTTGAGTTTGATGCATACAAATACTGTACTGTATATGATGATTCTTGAAA
>RQJG01051826.1:0-16227 GCA_009756435.1 Chionodraco myersi
AGGGTGTCTGCCAACCGAACACAAACTGGAAGCTGATTCCACAAATGTGGAGCTTGATAAGAAAAGGCTCTGGCTCCCATTGTACTTTTAGAGACTCTAGGAACAACCAACAACCCTGCATTCTTGGAACGCAATGCCCTAGTAGGACAGTAGTGTATAATGAGTTCTTTAAGGTAAGATGGCGCCTGCCCATTAAGGGCTTTGTAGGCGAGAAGAAGAATTTTAAATTCTATCCTGTGTTCTATAGGAGCCAGTGTAAGGCAGCCAGAACAGGAGTAATGTGGTCCCTTTTCCTAACTCTGGTTAGTACACGAGCCGCAGCATTTTGAATCAGCTGAAGCGACTTGACTGACTTCTTGGTACTCCCTGATAATAAAGAGTTACAATAATCCAGCCTAGAAGTAACAAATGCATTGACTAGTTTCTCTGCATCGTTTTGAGGCAAGATATGCCTGATTTTTGCAATGTTACGTAGATGGAAGTAGGCGGTCCTTGAAATTGATTTTATGTTGGCGTTAAAGGATAAATCCTGATCAAATATAACACCAAGATTCCTTACAGTCTCACTGGAGGCCAAATTAATGCCATCCATAACTAGTATATCTTTAGATAGTTTGTTTCGTAGATTCTTTGGGCCGAGTACAATAACTTCAGTTTTGGTCGTGTTTAACATCAAAACATTTAAGGTCATCCACGTTTTTAAGTCCTTGAGGCAGTCTTGAATTTTATTTAGGTGATTGGTTTCATCAGGCTTGATGGATAAATATAGTTGAGTATCATCCGCATAACAATGGAAATGTACAGAATGATTCCTTATAATATTTGCCAACGGGAAGCATATATAATGTTGAACCAAAATAGGTCCGAGCACTTGGCCCTGTGGCCACTCCATGGCTAACTTTGTTTGCGTGGCAGATTCATCATTAACACGTACAAACTGAGAGCGTTCAGATAGATAGGACCTAAACCAGCCTAAAGCAGTTCCCTGTATGCCAACTAAGTGCTCTAGTCTTTGCAATAGGATATCATGGTCGATAGTATCAAATGCAGCACTGAGATCAAGCAAAACAAGAATACAGACAAGTCCCTTGTCTGAGGCTATTAGAATGTCGTTTGTGACTTTAACCAGAGCTGTCTCTGTGCTATGATGTGTTCTAAAGCCAGACTGAAAATCTTCAAATAAATCATTGTTTTTTAAGTAATCACACAGCTGTTTTGCGACCGCTTTCTCAAGAATTTGAGAGGAACGGAAGATTAGAAATAGGTCTATAGTTGGCTAAAACCTCTGGATCGAAGTTGTGCTTTTTAAGAAGCGGTTTTATCACTGCTACTTTGAATGATTGTGGAACATAGCCTGATAATAAAGACATATTCATAATATTTAATAAAGAAGTGCTAATTAAAGGAAAAACTTCCTTCAACAGCTTAGTTGGAATTGGGTCTAACATGCACGTTGATGGTTTAGAAGAGAGAATCATTGAATTTAATTGTTCAAGGTCTATGGCTGAAAAGCATTCTAGTTTACTATCTAGTGTAATATTAGAACTTACGTTTCCGGGAGCTGTTGATAACACTATACTGGTCAAAAGCAAGAGGTCATTAATTTTGTTTCTAAGAGTAACAATTTTATCGTTAAAAAAAGCACATAAAATCATTACTACTGAGTGCTATGGGAATAGAAGGCTCAATCGAGCTGTGGCTCTCTGTCAGCCTGGCTACAGTGCTGAAAAGAAATCTTGCATTATTCTTATTCTCATCTATTAATGAAGAGTAGTAGGCTGCTCTCGCTTTACGCAGTGCTTTCTTATATTCATTGAGAGTAATATGCCAAATTAAACGAGATTCTTCAAGTTCAAGTTGTCTCGACTTTTGCTTTATTTTGCGGGTTTCGGCATTATGTCATGGAGCTAATCTATGTTGTTTTATTTTCTTCTTTTTTAAAGGAGCAAGTATTGTGCAAGTATTTGTGTCTAAAAATAGAACAACAATATTCTGTTTTATCGAAAATGTCCTATAACATAATCTTCCTGTGCCAGAATAATGGACTTGAACGCATCAAAGCTTTGTGATTGGCCGGTGTGACCCCATGTGTCGGGGCATGGCTGGTGGGCATTGCACTAGTGAGCTGACGTTGTCCGTGTCAACTGGAGTGACAGTCCGCACACACACACAAGACCGCAATTATGGCAGAAGCAAAACATATACAATTTTCACTCCGAGTGGGAGGATGATTATTGTTGTATCTATTCCAATTCAAAGTCCATCTGTCTCGTCTGCAATGCGAGCGTGGCTTTATCGAAGAAGGGTAATTTAGGAGCGGCATTTCAAAACAGTGCACAAACGCTACGAGACGGAATTCCCTCCTAATTCTGCCCTACGCTCCCAAAAGGGGAGGGGCCTGAAAGGACAGCTAAATGCACAGCAGTCAATTTTCACCAGGCCCAACAACAAGAGCAAGGCTGCTACCAGAGCATCTTAACGTGTCACGTTCTTGCGAAACACATGAAGTATTTCAAAGACGGCGAAGTTGTGAAAGAAGCATTCCTGGAGGCTGCGACGCGCTTTTGGGGGACAGTAAAAATAACAGTAGCATTTCAACAGGTTTTTGATACAATAAAACTCAAGTTAGATACCGTTATTAATCAGCTGTAAGTTTTTGTTTGTTTGAACTTATTCATTATAATTATTGTACAAAATGGTATAAGAATGCAAACTTAAATTGATTATAGTCTATTATCAATTCAGGTTAAGAAACTAGTGTGTGCAGTGTTGCTTGCATCCTATTTTAAAGGCATTTATTTTGATACTCTACTAAAATGCAACAAAAAAAGGGTTTGATTCTATTAATTTTGTCTTATTTATTGCACTTTGGCAGCAGATTCCTGAGTAGCTTCAGATCTGAGTTGTCTTATTAGTAAGCCTAATTTATACTTTTGTAGCAACACTATTTGTATATAATGGCAAAGAAAGGGTTCAGAGTCTTTTCTTTTTTCCCTGTGTCATATGTGGCAGCACTGTTCAATGTTTCTTGAAAACATTACCCACTGTAGTATGTGACGTGTGAATAAACTCCAACTCTGTATCAACAACACTGTTGTGCAACTTCAGTGAAATACTTGCATGTGTGTAGATTAGAAAGAGGTAAGATAAAGGATCTGCAGTATTTGATGAAGTATTCATCATACAAAGGTCAGTGTGTATTTACCTGGCAGTAGGCTGTCAGTAATGGCTACGCCTCTCTATTTGGACTGGTAGATCTCGGCAGACTGGCAACTTTAAAAGTAGCTCTCAGTTCAAAAAAGGTTGGGCACCCCTGATAGATGCTCAATTTCAATACCATAAGTCAGAACAAGGTCGAGAGTGTGATTATAGCAGTGGGTTGGTTTATTTACACTCTGACAGAAACCAACAGAATCTAATATAGAGTTAAATGCAACAGTAAGGCTATTTTTATCATCGTCAACATGAATATTAAAGTCACCTACGATGATTACTTTGTCTGTTTTAAGAACCAAAGCTGATAAAAACTCAGAGAGTTCTGATAAGAATTCTGAATAAGGACCTGGTGCACGGTACACTGTAACAAATAAGATTGGCTGCAAAGTTTTCCAGGTCGGATGCGTAAGACTAAAAACGAGGCTTTCAAAGGAGGTATAATTTAATTTTGGTTTAGTATTGATAAGTAAACTTGAATCAAAGATTGCTGCAACTCCACCTCCTCGGCCCGTGCCTCGAGCAATATGAGTGTTGATATGGCTGGGTGGAGTGGCCTCATTTATGCTGACATATTCTTCATGTCTCAACCAAGTTTCAGTGAGACAGCATATATCAATATTATAATCTGATATTAAATCATTTACCAACCAACCAACCAACCATACACTTTCACAAACGTGTATAAACTAAGTAGATTTAGAAGTACTTTACTATAGGGGAGACCAGGGACAGTTGTAACACGGGTCGGTTGTATATCTCCAATCACAAACAAGCTAGAGTGATGAAACTCACTCTGCACATGCGCAGTTAGTTGGTAAGATCACTGAGAAAAAAAGGAGCCACGTTTGAATTTCTCGCGTAAGATATCAGCAAAAGTGTGTTTCTGAGGTAAAATATTAACTACAATTATACGATGTATTTTTTGGATACTGTCTTGAGTTCAAAATGTCTAGGAATCCAATCTAGTATTATTAGAATCACTGTTTTGTAAGCAACAAAGATAACTAGCTAAATATGGGTCAAGCTAGCAACCAGGCAGGTTCACAGGGGGTGGAAGCCAGACTGGTGGTCCTGGGACGGTTGTAACGGGACGGTTGTAACATGGCACATTTACAATGATGGCTCATTTGCTTGAATGATCAATTGTTCATTCAAGCATACAGTTGTATTGTTGGTTGGTGTGCATTGTCCCTGTAAAAATAAACAGAATAAAATACTGTACATTAGGCCTAAAGTGTGTGTGTGTTTACAGTATGCCAAATGTCAGAAAGAGGAAGACAGACAGGGCAGTGCTGCAGAGGGCCTCAAATGAAGTTGAGAAGGGCAAATCATTCAGGGAAGTGGCAAAGTCCCTGGATATATGCCATGTCACCCTGTACTATGCCATGTCACCATGTACCGGTTCCATACAAAGAGGCTGAGGTTGGAGAGTCAGGTATCACAAACACCCCCAAGAGTAGGCTACTGGACACCAAAGAAGGTGTTCTCAACAGAGCAGGAGAAATGTTTCATCCCTTAAGACTTGAAAATAAAAAGTTCTGGGTATATGCCATACATGTTAGATCATATCATTTTTTATAATAAATCAGTTTATAAGTGTTTTGTATTTGTAAGAGAAGTGGTTCTATTATCCACGGATTAATAGATGAGGTATTTATTTGGGAGTTTCCATCTCGTGATATGTGTTTGTATTGGCTGCGGTTCAGCCTGCAGAAAGCACCCAGTTGAACAAGCACCGTCTGTTGTGCAAGTACTGTCCCTTTAAGAGTTTGAGTCCAAATAAAAGACAGCAATGTTCTGGCAAAATGTAACTGTAACGGAGATAAGAAAAAGCAAACTGGAGCATTCAAATAAGACTGAATAGCAATGCTTCACTGGCAATATGAAACTTAGTAATATGATGACTAGAGAGGGTTATAACATCGTGCTATGTATAACTCATCTTTGGCACAGCAGATCATATCTCTGAATGTTGGAAGATATACAGCTGTCTAGACACACAAATGACACAGCCCTCGAGTGTATTGTGGCCTTTGCTGGCCTTTCGTGTGGGCTCAAAGTACATTAAAGCAAACACTTTAAAAAAGAAAAACAAGAGAGACGATCAGCTGCTCTGTAACAGGACTTCGGCCCGTCATGATCACGGTGTCAGGTGACACTTGAGATAAGATAATGTACCTAGTCTTAGACGACAAACTTTGGTTATGTTTCAAGGTAATATGCAACGTATCTGCACAAATGTCTCAACCCAGATCTATGTGGAGTCCTGGAGACCATCTGCGTAAAATTGTTTTTTGTTCTGATATCTAAACTAATATGTTCTAGCTTATTTCAAACATGTTTTGACTGACGACACGTCTCAGAAATCTACACAAATCAAGCATTACTTCACTGTGGGGTCCTCAGCTACACAATTTGTTTTCTATGCGTTATGTGTGATTGTTGTTATCAGTACTTTTTATATAGCACTTCCCTTCAAACATCCCAAGGTATTTGCATTTATGGAACAGGGTTTGCTCTGATACCTCTCGGTGTGTAACTGATTATTATCACTGATAACAAACTGTACATTTCTATGTCTGTGAATGACATTATGACAAACAAGAGGAACCCTTTTTGTCATGCATGCCCCATTATATCACACAAAACATAAATACATATTTATTTAGTTTGATAGAAATGCTTTTAGGTCCAATCTGTGGCAAAGGGAAGGTACAACTTTACTATTTTTTACTAGTACTAGAAAAAATGTATTTATTTTATTTGTATTTTTTTTTTTTTATTGTATGTATAGACCCCAAACAAAAAGTGCGTTTTGTTCAGATTTGTTGTATTCTTTTTCAAATAATTAAGCATTCTGTCCGTTTTTTCTTCATGTTTAGTATTACATAATCCTTGTTTTCTCTTCCACTGCAGGGTGGCAGCCACTAGGGGCGCAGTGTGTCCACCAGCTGCAGACATAAAAAAAACACTGCCTCACAAATCTGACGCTCCAGATGTGTTTCTTCACCACAGGGTGAACTATGGATGATTTTGACCAATACCCGGTTTTCTTTGAGTGCCAGAGCCTTCTTCAGGATCAGATGAAGAAAATAGAGAATTATTTCCGTGTTCGGCGCAGATCAGGCGGAGGAGACTGCGGATCTCTGCAGAAAGTGACCGATCAAATCTACAGCATTTCTTTTAAAAATCAGAAAGGTAGGCCATGAGACAAACACAATGCTTATCAGTGATGTTTTCAATGATATATAACTGTTAGATGGCTGTTCTGTTAGAAGCAGCCTATGTTTAAACTATAACATAGTCCATAACTGCGTCAACTCATTGATTTAATTTGATTTTCCTTTATAATAAAATAATATTTACTGTCGATCGAGAGTTAACATATGTCACATATAATATGACTCATATAATATGATCACACGGATTCAACATTGATTCCAAGATCTGAAGGTAAGCAGGGAAACCCCTTAGCTTCATTTCCCCGAAAGTGAAACTTAAGACCTTCATGACTTCTGCCATTATGAGGTTGGTGCGCGTGCGCGTCCGAATATGTTGAACGTTGTTAAAATGATTCATAACTATATGAACAATTTGGAGCAGTAATCATCTGAAAAAAACGTTTACAATTCATATTTGAACTCTGGACCAGCTGGCTATTAAATCAGAACCAGCTGTTGTCTATATTGTCTATATCAGAGGTGGGAGAAGTACTCGGATCATTAACTTGAGTAGAAGTAGAAGTACCAGAGTGTAGGAATACTCTGTTACAGTCAAAGTCCGGCATTTAAAATGTTACTCAAGTAAAATTACAAGTGTTAGTATCAGAATACACTTAAAGTACTAATAAGTAATAATTATGCAGATTGCTCCATTTCAGAATAATATATATGATATGTCTTGAATATAAATTATTGATGCATTAAAGTGTTCTCAAAGCTGGTAAAGCTGCTGCTAGTTTTAATGACTTTTTAATGACTTTGTAACTAAAGTCTGATTTAAGACTGATTATATTTCAAATCATTCATCCAAATCTGTAAAGTAACTAATAGTATTTAATAAATGTAATTTAGTAAAAGTAGTACAGTACACAATGTACCTGTGAAATGTAGAGGTACAAAGTATCTGGAAATGGAGATACTCATGTACCTCAAAATGTTACCTAAGTACAGTACTTGAGTAAATGTACTTAGGAACTTTACGCCTCGAACTATATTATATTATTGTCATTATCAGTCATGTTGAGATACTGTATTATTGGAACACAGTTGGAGCGGGATCAAGTTAAAGTAAAGTTATTCTATTCTCTACCACAGGGAAAAAAGTGTCCTGTCGAAAGTTCAAATTGATTCCTACATTACAATTAAAATCACATTAAATAAGAAAACATATTCAAACATAAACCTGATATTTAAACAAAACGTGTTACCATGTTATAGTTAAGACATACATCTACAAAATATACACATATTATTATATATTAAGTTCAAGTTTCACTTTCTCATATGGCAAAATAATAGTTCACTTTCAGCCTTTAACATAAAAAGAAGGTGGAGAATGAGGAGAGTAAGTACTTAGGTAAAGAAAATAGAGGATAAAGCAAAACTAATACAACCCTCATCCCTATTTTCCGAGTGTCATCAAAGAAAATGCATCTTTTCTTTGTTTGTTAATTAAGGAACTTATTTCCCTCTAACCTCACAATAACTCCTGTCACATTGTATTTCTTAGACCAGCAGGCAGTCCTGCAAAAGTCTGTTCACGATGTGGAGGATCTGGTGCTCACTGTCCGAGACGGCCTTGAACTTCAGACATCCTCTCCAAACAAGAATATGACAGCCCCGGTACAGGTATGCACAACATTTCAAATATGTAATTCAAAAAACAATTATGTGTTCCTATTTATAGTCCCCCACTTAATGTAGTTACTACTTCTACATTTGTAGATATAAGTAAAAGTGTTTAAATGTATATGACAACAGTCCACTGCAATATTTGAATTTCTCTTTTCAACACAGAGCCCACAGTCGATTCCTGTCTCAATCCCTCCATCAAGTGGTGAAGAATACGAACTACAACAAAATACTTTCGTCCTTCGTTACCTAAAGGAATGTCCCTCAGCTTGGAAAAGAGTAGAGGAAGATCTTGCCTCATTGTCTTGCTCTGCTCAGCTGTACCCAGAGGAAGGGAGGGTTTTAGTTAGCTTTTCCACTCAACCTGGTGCTGCAGATGATATTAGAGATTGGAAAGCAGAGGTTGACCAACTCTTTGATGGCTACCTGTGCCATTGTGAGGTGGACCCTCACAAAGTTGTAGCGTTGCTTGAGTCCAGGAACTCTCTTCAGACCACCAATGACGTTAAGGTCTACAGCGAGAATGGGATGGCTGTTGTTGTTGGGCAGCGTTCTCAGGTGAACGCCAAGTTGATGGATGTAGAAGCCTTGCTTGGTAAACAAAGGCCACGTTTACTTGAGAGGCAAACCTGCATTTTTCGACTGGGCGATGCTAAGCTCCGCCTCCTCTGGAAAGAGATTGAGCACACTTTGCAAAAGGACTTTCGAGGAGTGAAGGTCACGCAGGGAGCTCCAGGTCAGTTGCTTTTGGAAGGTTCTGTGGAGGATATTCTTAAAGCTATAGATTGGATCTCTGATCAGGAGACGTTGGTGTTCGAAAGGACAGTTTCTGACGTGAGCCCACATTTGTTGGCCTTTCTAAAGAAGGCTTATGATGGTCCTGGTGTGATGGGGGACTTTTTAGGGGTTGCTGGCAAGGTGGAAGTAGAGTTACGAGACACAGAGCTACGTCTACTATCCCTTTCTGACAACATTCTTGTTGAAACAGAAAAGGCACTGCAATGTGAGATCAAGGAAGTCAAGATTGATGTTCCTTACTGCTCCGCTGTGCCATCTGAGCTTCAGGAAAAGCTTAAGTCTGAGACAAAGGAGATGAACCAAGTGCAACACAGAGCTCAGGTGGTGTTTGGCTCTGACAGCAGTTTGTGCTTACTGGGCCACACCAAAGAGGTGGAAGAGCTAAATGAAGTTGTCATACAGTTTATTTTGGATCAGTCTATTGTGGAAAGTGTAGTCAATCTGCCTTTTGAAGAGTTAGTGCATGAGTTACCAGCATTTCTGCAGCTCCATGGTTTAGATCATTCAGGGGTTACCTTTAATCCTTTAACATCTTGCTCTGGGCCCACGGTGCTGCTGGAAGGTCCATGCAGCAAAGTGACTGAGGTAAGGAACAGGCTGGGGCCAATTCTGGACTCCCTTGTTCAAGATAGACTCCCCATTGGTAACCGAGTAGAGGAGAAGTACCAAACAAGTACTGGAAACAGGGCACCAAGTGATCTGGGGTTCCAGGTGGATGCTTCTGGCCAAGATGGAGCAAGAGGAGCCACTGCTGGAGCTCCTGGAGGGGGTGTCCGCGTAGAGATCATTCAGGGAACCATCGAGACCCAACAGGTAAGAGAGTAAGCTGGGATTTTAAGAACATTTTTCAATTCTGGTTTTTGATACAATTTTGTGACGATTAGCACAACGGTTTCTGACAAGCCGTCAAAAGTAGGTTTTTGGGGGAATAATCGCAACCTTAAAATGTTTAAAGCGTAAATGCATATAAACACCATAAGTAATACATTCAATGAGAGAAACCATCTTCTGCTCTCCTCTCAGGTGGATGCTCTGGTATCGCCCATGGTTTTTCATGATCCTCTTTCTACCCGTGTTGGAAACACTTTGTTCCAACATTTTGGAAACCAGCTGACTGCACGGTTTAGAAAGGAAGCAGGTGAAGAAACGACTCCTGGTGACACAGTCCTGGTGGAGGCTCGAGCTGGACTTCAATCTAATGCAGTCATTTTCCTCAACCTCGCTCCATGGAACGAGGATCCGCATGGAGCTGCAGTTGAGGTGAAACAGAGAAGTCTTTTCCATTGTCTTTTTTTCTTCAGTTTCCCACACCATGAATCAGCATTTCTTTTGTTTAGCCTTAATAATACTGTCTGTCCTTTTCAGGTTCTGAGAATGGGCATTAACAACATCCTAACTTGCTGTGAGGATAGCGGGTTTGGATCAGTTGCCCTGCCTGTACTCGGCGCAGGGATTGCCCTGCGTTTCCCTGACAGCCTGGTGGCGAGGGTTGTCCTGGAGGAAGTTTATGCTTTTGAACAGAACCGAGCCAGCGCGGAACCTCTCCTGATCCGCATCGTCATCCACCCCGAAGACGAAGACTCTTTGGAGGTAATGGATATAAGTTTGACTTTAAACACGATGCAAACAGGGCAACTATCGTCTAAAAAAACTTGCTCTATTTAGTGTGTCAAAAATATGTTTAGAAATCCCACCAAAGGATGACATGTACATCTCACAGTCAATTGTTGTTAATCAGTGTAATGACATGTATTTCTTAAACCATTGAGCAGTAAACACAAGCTTACATTTTATATATATATATATATATATATATATATTAAACATATAATATACTGTACATATATTAAACATTTCGTCTTCCTTGTCTCTGCAGGCCTTCAAGTCGGCCCAGGAAGCTTCCCAAATCAAAGGATTCTCAATGAGGATGAGCCAGCATGCACAAGGTGAGTAAATATATCATGACAGAGGAAGCAAAGAATTGGAATTCAGTCCTGCGGCATGTTTTTCTTTACTGGTAACTACACTAAGCATTTGTGAAACTCAAACTTTAGTGGTAAGATGTGTTCATAAGTTCATTTGTTAGCAAATGACTAGTTTTTGCAAATTATGCACAAAATAAAATAATAATAAGTCATTACATTTATTAGAGCGCTTTTCCAAGTGCTCAAAGCGCTTTTCCAAGTGCTCAAAGCGCTTTACATTACCTGTTACACATATCAGACATGTAACAGTTATTACTGTGGACAATACCCAGAGGAGCAAATGAGGGTGAAGGTCTGTAGATGTATTCGTGTTATTGACTGCTGTGATAACTTTATCCCCTTGTTATAGATAAATATGCAGTGTGTTTCCCCACTTACATCCAATCCAACGTTATTCATTAAGCACTTTAAAACCTCCAGACCAAAGTGCTCTACAGAGAGACACATACAATATAAAATCACCCAGCTCAGCTAACAAAACATAAAATAAATATAAAATCACATAAAAGGTACGAACACAAATCAAACCAGAATAAACGCAACAATTATACACTTAAAATAAAAACAGCCATATAGTAAAAACAATAGACCACTGATCGCAAATAAAAGCATCAATCTACTTTCGAATGCGAAGGAGAAGAGGTGGGTTTTAAGACGGGATTTAAAAACGGACAGTGTGGGCGCCTGTCTGATGAGCGAGGGCAGGTCGTTCCACAGTTGAGGGGCGGCAGCAGAGAAAGCACGGTCCCCTCTGCGCTTAGACTTTGTTGTTGGCACCCTCAGGAGCAACTGATCAGCTGACCTGAGAGTGCGAGTGGGCGTGTAGCTGTATATGAGCAACCTCATGTAATCTTTAAGTAGTCATTTTTTATTTAAACCAAACTGCACACTATGTTTGGGTTACTGTTTCCCAAAAAGCCTAAAAAAAGCGAGGCAAATGTGCTGAATAGGGATGCCAGCGATTATTCGAATATTCGTTACAGTCTCCATAATCGAATATTATTTTTAAAAATCGATTTTATTTATATATTTATTTTTTATTATTTATATATATTTTTTAATTATTTATGTATTTTTTTTTTTTCTGGCTTAGTTTCAACCAAAATATATATAAATATATATATATGCTAATAATAGTAATAGTATTAATCATTGTAAATGGCCATTGGTCACACCACCAGTTTGTTTTACTGTAAACTTGGAGGAAGCCTGCGTGCAGAGCAGACTGCTGCTGCAGCACGCTACACACCGGCCCCGCCCCCATCCCCCCTCTCCCTCACACGTGCGACTAAAGATGAACAAAGCGGCAGGTAAAAAGAGTTCCTCCTCGTGGAACTACTTCGAACTTTCAAGTCCAAAGGAAGTTAAATGCAAGCTCTGCGAAAAGACGTTGGTCTATCACAGCTCAACCTCAACAATGCGTTCGCATTTGAGTGCGAAGCACGCCGAAGAGGTTACAGAGAAAGACGCAGCACAGCCGCCATTACCAACTTCACTTCAAGGCCACGTCGTTGTGATGACATGCTTGTTTGTTGTTTGTACTGTTAAACATGTTCTAGTAAAGAAAACAACGGAATTCCTTTTGTCTGAGTTTTTTCTTTTTGTTTCTCCCCCGCGGGGGGGGGGTCGAATAATCGATTATTATTCGCCAGGGCTGCCGAATAATCGATTTTGATCATGGTCAGTTTCTGGCAACCCTAGTGCTGAACATAATTGTTTTGTCTTTAGGTCCAACTCCAACAAGGATTGTCCTGCTGGGAAAAACTGGATCAGGGAAAAGCAACCTGGGAAACACCATATTCGGAGAGGAAGTGTTCACCCCAAACAATACTCCCAACTCTGGAACAGGGAAGTGTCGAGCAGAAACCAGATCTGTCAACGGAAGAAGCCTCACTCTGATCGACACTCCTGGTTTCTTTGACGCATGCAAGTCGGAAGAGGACATGAAGCCGGAGATCGTGAGGTGTATCACAGAGTGCGCTCCTGGGCCTCATGCTTTTCTCATCGTGCTCAAAGTGGAGAAGTTCACAGAGCACGAGCAGGCCGTCATCACTAAAATCTGCGAGTATTTCTCCAAAGAAGTTTTCAAATATGCGGTGATTGTCTTCACACACGGCGAACAGCTTGAAGGGAGGACCATCGAGGAATTTGTCAAACTGAATAAGAATCTGAGCGATCTGGTGAAGAAGTGCGGCGGCCGCTGCCATGTCATGGACAATAAACACTGGAAGAACAACCAGCAGGAAGAATACAGGAGCAACCCGGTCCAGGTGGAGGAGCTGCTCAACGCAATAGACAATATGGAGAAGGACAACAATGGAAGCTTCTACACCAATGAGGTGTTTCAAGAAGTGGAGAAATACATTTGCACAGTGGTGGAGGAGTACATCAAACACGACACGTTGTCGGGAAACGTGCCATTGGAAGTGATCAGAAAAGAGGCGAAATCCATCGTGTCTGAGAGGCTGTTGATCCAACTGGCAGGTGCAACAACAGGAGCATTGTTAGGCGCTTTTTGTGGGCTTGCATTTATGGTTGGGCTCGTGATCACAGCCCTGCATAGCGCCGGAGGATTCATGAATGTCCTGAAACAGATGAAAGCCTTGAGAGGGACTGCAGCGGTAGGCGGAGGAGGAGGAGGCCTGGGAGTTGCTGGAATAGTTGTAGCTGTAGCTACCGCCGCAGGGTTCGCTGTAGCAGGGGGAGTGGCAGGTGGAGTGATAGGACTTAAGGCAGCAGAGGGAGCTAACACACCAGGGGAGGCAGTCGAGATGTCATATAATGCTGTCTTGGACAAAGCAAAGGATGTCGTAGAAAAAGGGAAAGGTCATTTAAAGATGACATAACGACCTTTTGAGGGCGTGTTTCTGGTTCTTTAGCTGCTCAATGCACTTCTATGTTCATAAGCAGGTAGAGAACAGTGGGTTTCTCACAACCTTATGAAGAAAACCACTTTCTGCTGAGGCTAGAAACACACTTGAGCGAGAGTGGTGGAAAGTAACTAAGTACATTTACTCAAGTATTCTAATTAAGTCCTTTTTTTTTTTACATAATTGCACTTTACTTGACTATTTCCATTTAACACTTCTTTATGCCTATACTAGATTTAAGAGGCAAATATCATACTTTTTATTTGTTGGTTACTTGGTGTATATAAAAACTCTTGATTTGCTGATATGATATAATGCAGTACTGTAGTACTAATCAACACAGTATTTCAAGTATCAATGCTAAAATACTCTAATACAATAATAATAATAATGAAGACATCCATTCTGCATAACAAGTACTTTTACTTTTGATACTTGAAGTACATTCAGCTGATAATACTTCTGGACTTGTAATTGTAGTTCTGAAACAGGTCATTGTGTAATATCAGTAAAAATATAAATAACTGACTTCTATTTGTAGTGGAGTATTTTTAAGACATAAGTGTTTGTACTTTAAAGGTTCTGGCTACTTTTCCAACAGTGTTTGACGCTAAGAGTGACAAATTATACTTATGCAACTTGATTCATTGTTAATATTACACAAATGCATAAGGGAATAATATTTAGGCACTGACGAACACAACTTGATCTAAACAATACAAGCATAATAGGTGGAGGTAATCGTTTATTTTAAAGCGTCTAATCTCTGTACTAATTTGTAAATAAAGTCAAAATCTTTATAATGTAATATAAGTGGGTTTATGCGATGTATATAAATATGTTCGTACTGCATTTATGTTCAATTATCTGACAGTGGAGTTTTGAATCTGGACAATACGTCAAGGTGTGGGATAATGATTGTCTTTTCTATGACATGTTTTTCTATATCATGATGCAACTATGTTCTGTTATAAATCTGTCTTTCAACAATAAAAGCAGTGATTGCACACAACCTGTCTCATGTGTCCATTTTGTTTGACTAGTCATGGTGAAAGTACATTAATTTCAAGTACTGTGCTTCCATAAATTCCATTTTCTGCTTACAATTCTATGTTAACTTTAAAACAATTCAAATAAAAAATACAAACTATAACTAGCAATAGTTGTTAAAATTCAAAAGCTGCTTGGTAGTATATAAAAAAACCTAAAACTCTTCCGACAGTACCAACATACAAGATAAGAGGATCAATCAATATGGAAGAATTATGATAATTCACTGTGAAGCTGACCGTTGAGCGGCCCAGACCAAGCAAGGAGGCAGAACGTCCAAAGATATAACCCGACGTGGGCATTTAATAAAAACACGGGCACAAAGTTCACCGCCTCAATCCTGCTGTTCTCTTTGTCCACATCCTGCAGCCACAAGGATCTCACACACACACCCAGCCCTCTCAACAGACAGAGAAACAGACCTAAATACACACTCTAATCAGCACAACAAGACACAGGTGAGGGGGGAGGAGACCACACAGGACACCAGGTGCACACCGTCATCAGCCACAGACAACATATACTGTGCAATCACGCTAATAAAGTGCCCTATCACCCGGCCTGAAGCCGTCAGTCCATAGTGACGAAGTTCCCTTCCTCACATTCACTAATATATATAACAAGTTATTTAGAAATACGCTTGTGTGGGAGAGAGTAGTACTTCTACTTTTGTACCCCAATTACATTTGGATGCGAATATTTTGTACGTATATGTTAAATCTTGCATGAGGGACTTTCACTAAATGATTTTTTATTAAAGTATTTTCTACACCGTCAAATATTATTATTACTTTTACTTATAGGTTAAACATCTCAATTCTATCTCTGTGTGTTACAATGTGGCTGTCGGCCTGACTATTGAACCCTGCACATGCAAGCTTTGATCAACAGGGGGCTCTCTAAAGCACATTACACTTTAATATAGGAGCACTCAGGTGAGGTCGACAAGGTCAAAGTTGGAGGACATTGACCTTTGATCCTTACACTTCACTATCCAACCTTCTGGTTAAAGCAGGGAGTTTCTAAGTATTTCAATATAAATAAAATGCGGCAATGCTCCTCTCTTTTTATGAAACTGGCAGTCACTTCAATGGCCTGAAAAAAACCACATCAGCAAGAGAAGCAATGTGGAGTAGAGCTGGACTGGAATCAGTTCTGCCTGGAGCGTTTCTGGGACTGTGAAAAGGAGAAGGGAGAGTCCAGCTTCCCATCTTGCGTTACACTTAAATCTCAAAATTAAATCTTACAAAGTAACGCGTTACTGTAATAATATTACTTTTGTCGGTAACGGAGTAGAGTAACGCTTTTATAATTCAGTAATCGCACTACAGCCTGAGGCCTACTCTTAAGACCTTCACCCTGAGGGCTTCTTTTAAGACCTTCACCCTGAGGCCTGCTCTATAGACCTTCACCCTGATGCCTGCTCTCAAGACCTTCACCCTGAGGCCTTCTCTC
>RQJG01051828.1:9677-12177 GCA_009756435.1 Chionodraco myersi
CAGTTTAATACTGGCAACTTCTTATTATGGGAAATACGAAAACGTCTTTTAAAACTACAACTCCCAGTAGAGACGTGCCATAGAGAACATGTTGCGAAACAGACAATAGCCAGCATGTGTAGTTCTGGGGATGGGGTGGGGGGAGGATAGTTTTGGACAGTCTGCCGTGGTTCCATCCCATTTCAAGTGCTGTTTGACGCTCTGCGTAACCCTCGGAGCACACCCAAGCATCCAATCACAGAGCTTGAGGACTATCACTGGGTTTGTCAATTGAAGAGGAGAGAATACTTACTTCCGGGTGTAAAAAAAAAACTACTATGAGCTGCTCAGACCCTCGGTCCTGACGGACTCCAACTTGTGTTTATTAATCAAACAAATAAACAAACACAAGGATAATTATGTGTTGTTGTTGAGTAAATGGAGAATTGCATAGGGGAAAATAACGTATCTATGCCACAATTTTAGATGCGGATTTTGTTAAACTAATACGTTTGCGCTGTGGACCAACACTATCAATTGACGGGGAAGGGGGTAGCAATAAAGATAACACCATTAAACAGTCACACAACATAACAGAAATAATATCGATAGCAGCGTCCCTAGCAATCACCTTGGTAACAATGAAAACATTGTATCGACACAATTTCCTGAAGTAATCTTCATAATAACTAGCAAACTAAAGATCATGTACATCCACTGCACACATAATCTGAAATAACAACTCATATTTCTCGCATCAAATGACATCAAAAGGCATTTTAATGGCCAAACTAACTTTAAAATAGGCATTTTCCACTGAGAATAAAACGAAGTTCGGCCATGTTTTTTTTTCTGCAGGGAGAAATTTGAAGATCACGTGACATAGACGCCAGCCATTGGAATGAATGGTGAAAAAAAACGTAGGGATCTTACAATTTCAGAGGCATTTTTGTAGAAATACTACGTCCCAAGTTGTGGTCCAACGTAGTTATTACACGTTTTTTTGTGAGACTGGGTTGGAAAGGCTCTTGAGGCCTAGTGCCAGGGCCGGTTCTAGACAATTTGCTGCCCTAGGCGAGATTTTATATATAAAGAATAAATAAAAAATCTCTACAAAAGACAAATACACTACAAAAACAGAAACTTATTGACATAGGTAATATACGTCAAAATGACTTCAAATGGATTCAGTATTGTATGAACATGTTTGAAATGGGGGGTGGACATCACATCCTCTATGGGGGTCCGGGGGTATGCCCCCCCCGGGAAGATTTTTTTGAACATTTTAAAGTAAAATGCTTCAATCTGATGCACTTTGAGCACACAATTACTAGAGACCTGATCTAGGGGGTACAACTCTAAAACACCCATATGAAAAAGATCCGTTTACATTTTAAGTGCCTTGGAAATATGTGTTGTGTAACTATCTAAACACTCAGAGAGTCCTTTACCTCACTGAGCCTCTCAGTCTGACAGGAGAGCTCTCCTCCACCCTGGTTGTAGAAACATCTACTTCTTATATTTGTTAGCGCAGCTAGCACCAGATTCTAATAACAACAGCGCCGGTACCGGTGCGCCCTCTCTCTCTCTCCCTCGCTCGATCTCTCGCTTCCACGCTCGCACTTTGGCTGTGAGCTGCGGGCGCCTGATAAGCCAACATCCCCCACTTTCATCACTTACAGCGCCCATCGTACAGGGCAAATGAAACGTGTAACCGGGGTGAAAAGGGTGTTACATTTACTTAATTATGAATGTTGTTACATCAAGGCCGAAAATTAGGATGAGCGCCAACGGTCAAACATGTTTTTTCCCCTCCCAGAGCTACCAGCGCAGCGCCTCCCCAGATCTGGCGCCCTATGCCAAAAATCTACCCTGCCTAGTACATACAGTGGCAATGTCTCAAGATTTAGCAAAAATACACCTTTATTGAACATACAGTAACACAATACTACAAATCCACATAACAAACAATCAAAAATGAAAAAGGGTTGCCACTTATTATTATTTTAATAAAAAAGTAAAAAAACATTTAATTTTTTTTTGGGTACCTGGCTGCGCCACCACTATTTGTATATAGGGGAAACACTGAGGTTAGTTGAAAGCAATAATATTAAAAAATATTTGGTTCAACTTAATATTATTGCTTTCAAGTAACCTAATACAGTCGACTTAATACATTTAGTTAAAGTCAACGTTTCAGTTTTTTCAGTGTATCATTGTAAAGGGAAACCACAACCTTTCCTATCTGAAACCAAATACTGAGCTAAACTTTTAAAAACAACCGTCTTAACAAATTTGAATTACTTGTATGTGAAAGTATTTTTTAGGACATAGGGTTTGAAGATAGATGAACAGAACAGAGGGAAACATGTAGACAGAGCAGAAGGAGGATGTGAATTTAAGGAGACGGTAAAGCTGGGGCCCTCAGGGAGACGGACATTGTTTCAGCTGTGTCGGGGTGTGTGTGTGTGTGTGTGTGTGTTTGTGTGTGTGAGTGTGTGTGTGTGTTGTGTGTGTGTGT
>RQJG01051828.1:14677-22321 GCA_009756435.1 Chionodraco myersi
AGTTGGGTAGATGTTCATAGATAGACCTTATAGAGAACCGCAGTGACGCGTCGTAAAACCCGGAAGTAAGTTAGCATTTTTAGCACTTCCGGTTCCTTCGTCAAAAAGCAATGCATTTTCTCCATAGGGTTTTGGAAAATAGCTGGAAATAAGGTCTGTGGTTGACACACATTTAAGAGATAAATCACGTTTTGTTCTACGACAGTAAATACATCAGCAGTGACCCCACTGGTGATTTTTGAAGAGTTTACGTGTCTGAAAAACGATGGTTGTTACCGAGTGGCTGAATAGGACTACAGAAATTGTCGAGGCCGTTGTACGTCATTACGCCTAACACGTAAACACTCCCACTAAGTTTGTTTTCCCCTGTGTTCTGCTTGAAAGCAAGTACCTGCCTATCTTTAGTATCTGTATATCTATATCTGACCATTAGAATCTGTATTTTTGAAATTGTCGTTTTTAACACCGTAGTTGTACAAATTATAGAATAATTAATTACCAGTGTTTTCCAATTTTACTCGGCAGTTCGTTTCGTTAGCTAAGGTTAGCTAAAGCTAGTGCTACTAGTTAGCTACGCAATGGTTTGTTGCTTTGCTCCGGGTTGCAGCCACAGGTCTTCGCATGAAACGTGCTCGTTCTATCGTTTCCCGGCCAATGTTTTCCAAAGGAGAGTCTGGATTCGTGCCATGAGGTAAGCTGACGTTACATTTCTGTCCATGTCACGGTGAAATGTAAATGATGGGTAGTGACTGTATCGCCGTTTTAGAGATGGCACTGCTGAAAAGACCGCAACACAAGTAAAGATAGTGAATACATCCTATTAAAACCTGTGTGGCTTATATGATAAGTCTAATTAGTACAAGCAGCATAACGTTTCAGCATGTAACTAAAGATTGTAGTCAGGGAAATCAGTTTGACCCTCCCAGACCATCTGGAGATGCCCCCAACACTCCTGATTGGGAGAGCCACAAACCTGACTCATGGACCTGCATCTGGGATGCAGTGGTGAATGCCCTGACGCCCTCACATCCATTCATAGTCCCCCACTGTACAGACAAAACACCATCAAGGGCCTGTTGTTGCCCTAGCACCCTGGCACTAAGGGAAGCAGTCACACGCTTTGACCTCAGGACAGCTCCAAAGTTGCTGCCAGTCAACCTTCCTTTCCTGAACAAATGCCAGTTTGTGTTGGTTCGATACGATACGATACGATACGATATACTTTATTGTCCCCGTAAGGAAATTTGTTCTGGGCTCCGTCCAGCAGTTCCGCATACATGTACATAATATACAAACATAGTGGACATTCATACACATATCATCAATCATACACCGTTTGAACAAACACAATACACACAGACGCACATACTGACAATGGCGACCTATTGCACTACCCTTATGGCCAACATTTAAAAAGTACATTTCATTACATTTGACTTTTGACTACATTTCATTTCCTGTGAATGTTAAGAAGCTTAACGGACATTGGTAGGAATGAGTGCTTATAGCGGTTCAGCCTGCTCTTGGGAACCCTGAATCTTCTACCAGAAGGTAGGACCTGGAATTCTGGGTGGAGTATGTGGGTGGGATCAGACACTATTTTGTTTGCCTGTCTGATAATGGACTGCTCGTATATGTTTTGGAGAGATGGGTGTTTTTTAACCCCCATAATTTTCATAGCAGTCTGTACCAGGCGAGCGATCTGTGACTTTGACTGCACTGTCAAGTTACCATACCAGGCAGTGATACCATACCTCATGATGCTCTCCAACACTGCATGATAGAACAGTTCGCAGGTTCGCTGACCAGTGGTAGCCACCTGAATTGCCCTCTGTTGCTCCTCAGACAATGCCATGCTTGCCAAAATCGCCTCACGTCCCTGATGCCCAACAGATTTGATAATTTCTGGAACAGTAACGGAGCGTCCACACTACAGCTCCAAAAAAAGCTTGGAGCTGGGCGTGTCTGGAGCTTGGGGATTTTATTCAAGCAACACGACCAACAACCAATCACATGAATCTCCCGCCCCCGACATAGAAAGCAAAAACCCCCGGGGATTTTATGCGAGCAATATATATATAAACTCCCCAAACAGGCGAAAACCTACCAGTTTCCCCCACTGTCTCTGCCACCTCCCTCCATGCCTGGTTCCTCCGGTTTGTATCCGGTAGGTGAAGAGGGTCTGGTCATACAAAACCGGGTGATTTGCTACGGCGATAGTTAGTTTCTCCTCCGACTTTTTTTGAAATATAGAAATGAACGGCGGGATATCTCTCCCAGCTTAGACGCGGTTTGATTGGCTACGGCTTCAGCTGTCAGATTTTGGGAAACGGGATTTGATTGGCTGGCGCTGGCTTCTCAGGCGACAGAAGTTGAACATTGTTCAACTTCTGTCGCCTGAGACGCCTGAGACGGACCGCTCTGCTACCCACAATTCAGTTCGGCGAAAAAGCGAGGCTACGTGACGTCACCCCATTGAAAGTGAATGGGCAGATTGGAGCAGATTGGAGCTTTCGACGCTGTCGACGCTATAGTGTAGACGGGCCGTAAGCGTTTCCAAGCTATAGTGTTCCTCTTCTGGCTCGAGGGAGAGAAGCCAAGACATTCCTGAGAACCTGCCCCCGAGTCCGTCCCTCAGCCAGTCACGATCTTCGGAGGTGGGCTCTCTTGTCAGCGGGTTGAATGACTTATTGGTTGGAGGAAATAGCTGCTCCACTGAATGCGTACGTTTAGCTGCCTTTGGCTTCTTCCACTGACAGGGGGTGTCACGTCAGTGCAGCTGAAACTGTGGATGGCAAAGATGGCTAATGCAGCCGCATGACTGCATTTCCATTCTCCACGTGGGCATTCACATTTTGTGGAGAGAATTCCCTCTTCTCCTGTAGATACCTGTGTTGGTGGGATTGTTTTATTATTTAAAATATATTTACATTTGTAATGCCTTCCCAATTATCCCTTTAATTGTTTATAGCCTACTGTATGTTTATTTCATGAATATTTCTGTGTTTTCTGGTGTGTAAAATGTGTAATCTTGGGGCCTCTTGTCTTTAACGTCTACATGCTACCACTGGCTCAGATAATGAAGAACAACAAAATAAGTTACCATAGCTATGCAGATGACACACAAATCTACGTAACCATTTCACCAGGAGACTATTCTCCAGTTAAAACACTGAGTAAGTGCATTGAACAAATCAATGACTGGATGTGTCAGAACTTTCTCCAATTAAACAAAGATAAAACTGAGGTAATGGTTTTTGGAGCCAAGGCAGAACGTTTAAAAGTTAGCGCTGAGCTTCAGTCTGCAATGTTCAAACCAACAGATAAAGCCAGAAATCTAGGTGTAGTCATGGACTCTGGCCTGAGTTTCAACAGTCACATTAAAACAGTTACTAAATCAGCCTACTATCACCTAAAGAATATATCTAGGATTAAAAGACTAATGTCACAGCAGGATTTGGAAAAACTTGTCCATGCCTTTATCTTCAGTAGACTCGACTACTGCAATGGTGTCTTCACAGGTCTCACTAAAAAATCTATTAGAAAGCTGCAGCTGATTCAGACCGCCGCTGCTCGAGTCCTCACTAACACTAAGAAAGTGGATCACATCACTCCTGTTCTTAAGTCTTTACACTGGCTTCCTGTGTGTCAAATAATAGATTTCAAAATACTGCTGCTGGTTTATAAAGCTTTGAATGGTTTAGGCCCAAAATACATTTCTGACCTCCTGCTAAATTATGAACCATCCAGATCTCTCAGGTCTTCAGGGACTGGTCAGCTTTCTGTCCCCAGAGTCAGAACTAAACACGGAGAAGCAGCGTTCAGTTATTATGCTCCAAATATCTGGAACAAACTCCCAGAAACCTGCAGGTCCGCTGCAACTCTTACTACTTTACCAGGCTGAAGACTTTTCTTTTTGTCGCTGCTTTTAATTGAACTATTCATATCTTAGACTGCACTGTAACTTTGATCCATGTATTTTTTCTTTTAATGTTTATTTTATTAGCTTTTCTTTTTAATGACTAATTTTAAATGCCATTTTCTTAATGTCTCGTTTTTTTTAAAGCACTTTGAATTGCCTTGTGTTGAAAAGTGCAATAAATAAACTTGCCTTGCCTAATAAAGATTTCATGTGACACATAAAATGGATTTGTTGATGGGAATTAATGTGAATAAATTAACTCTAGGTTAACGGTACTCTTGCTATAACTACTCACCGACACCATAAACCTTGTCCCTCATGCTAGTCCTGACAACACCGGTAAGCACACCTTCATCTAGGCTGCACTGTTTTACGTGTCCTGACTTGTAGTGGTTCTCTCCTCTATCTACACTTCTTGTCATCTTTGTAAAACGATATCAGACTGGTAATTGACACAGCCATGACTTCTAGTTCAATTCAGTGTGGCTAAAATGAAAAGCTTTGTTAAAATATGCAAGCACGCGGAAGTCAAAGTCAGCTTTATTGTCAAAAATTCTACATGTGTTATACATCCAGAAATATTGTTTCCCACAGTGTGACATGTATACATAAAACAAAACAAAAAAGGCCTAGATAAACGGGGTATACAGTTTAAAATGTTAATATATTTAAAGTGTTCAAAGTGCAGTTTCAGTGCAAGTCAGTTGAAACGATCTTAAGTTGGCGTGACGTTGAAGTCATGCGCGACCCTGCTGCTGTACTGGCTTGTAGTTCGTTTATAGCATAACGTTAGCATTTCGCTTTTGGCGACTAGATGTATGATTCAAAAATTATAAAAGTAGGGTAGACATGTGGAGATTATCCGGCTGAACAAAACGTGATCCCTCTCTTAAATGTGTGTCAACCACAGACCTTATTTCGAGCTATTTCCCAAAATCCTATGGAGAATTTGTATTGGTTTTTCACGAAGGAACCGGAAGAAGTTTACTTCCGGGTTTTAGGACGCGTCACTGCGGTTCTCTATTGTGAGTTACTTCTTTCAATAATGAGTTTTTACTGTAGTTGTCAGGATGGCCGAGCAGTCTAAGGCGCCAGACTCAAGGACTGACGTGGGTTCAAATCCCACTCCTGACATAGTGTTTTACCTGCAGGTTACTCTGTCGCCACAGTGAGCAGACGTCTTTCAGGGTGTATTTACCCCAAGCTTGTTTGGATCAGTTGTTTCGAAACCTTGGGCCCTTCACTTTCAGGCTGGCTTCATTCGGGTTAAAGTGAACGATGCGAGCTCACCCTCAGATGGATGCCACAACTAGAATGGTCTGTCGTGGCTTTCCTCAGAACGAACTTTTGAAAAAAAAGGGCCCTTGGACATGAACTCGTAGCACACAGACAGAGCAAAATCATGATAACATAGGAAACCACATTGATGTAGGGTGTCCAATATGTCTTTGGTTTTAAACGCTACTCTCCTCAACAAACATGGTGTTTTCTGGGCTCGATAGACTATGTTCACAGTACCAAAGAGCATGGCCTATTCTAGCTTAGATGTGAGCCCGGCTTGCTCAGTCGGTAGAGCATGAGACTCTCAATCTCAGGGTCGTCTGTTCTAATAATTCCTTGCATTTATTATAGCGCTTTTCCAGTGCTCAAAGCGCTTTACAGATACACATTACACATGTATTTTTTATACATGCAATGGTCACTGTGGACAATACCCACAGGAGCAAGTTCAGGTGAAGTGTCTTGCCCAAGGACACACCGGCTTTACAGACGCAGCGGGTTTCACCCCTTGATCTGATGATCATTGCACAGCGCACTGCGCCACACCGTCCATCTTCACGCCTCGAAGTCATCGAGGCGCTTTTACAAGTATACATTGGTATTATACATGTACTGTGGACAATACCCACAGGAGCAAATCCGGGTGAAGTGTCTTGCCCAAGGACACAACGGCCTGACGCAGTGGCGGCGGGAGCGGGTTTCGAACGGGTCTAAGGCGCCAGACTCAAGGTTGACTCTTTCCTGAGTAAAAAGGGACTTCTGGTCTCCACATGGAGGCGTGGGTTCAAATCCCACTTCTGACAGTGATGTTTACCTGCAGGTTACAGCCCTTTCATTAAGCGATACCGGTACCTATTCTTTGGTTTTTGTGTAAAAAAAGAAAAGGGCCCTTGGACATGAACTCGTAGCACACAAACTGAGAAAAATCATGACAACATAGGAAACCACATTGATGTAGGGCTGTCCAATATGTCTTTGGTTTTAAACGCTACTCTCCTCAACCAACATGGTGTTTGCTGGGCTTGGTCGACTATGTTCACAGGAAACAGACCCGGCGCCAGAACAAATCTAAAGGGAGGGCATATGATTTTCATGGGAGGGCATGTGATTAAACCGTCACGTGCTGCGGGCCTGCGGCACAATATATCAAACAGCAAGGCCAACAGCATTGCGCAAAGACGCACACTTATCGCAAATACATACACAAATAAAGGGCAACATAGAAACCACTTTTGAAACATTGTGTGCGTGGCAGCACAAACACTGGTAAGTCACGAGCAAGGCACACTGGTTAAGGATGGCAGCTTCCTCATCGTTGCACTCGGAGAGAAATAGTAGAGACGGAGACGATGAACTGCTGTTAGTTCTATGATGGCATTGTGCATGTCATGAGAGCTGTGTGTTGCTGTGTGTTGCTGTGTGGGGAATGCTGTCCATTATGTTGGCCAACTCTGCATCTTTGTACTGCAGCGTATACTCAAACAGCGATAGGAAGAGCCCACTGCCTGACTCGGACATGCTGTGGAGTGAATCGTTTGGAAAATTGCACAATATAAATCTATTCTAGTAGACCTCAACAATGGAATTATGATCAGTCGAAATGGCCATGACATGGACCTTTAAAGCATAGAGACGACATGTCACTGTCGAGACACAAAATACTAATATTAATACGAATATGTGCATAATATAGCCCCTTTAAATGACATGATGTGGTGTTAGTCCTGCTAAGACAGCTGGTTTTGATCATCCATGTAGCTATCCTTTCGTTAATGATACCTTCTTTATAGTCTCCTGGTAAAGATATGCATTCTTGAAGAGGTTTCTCGAGCAAACTTTTGCAGCACGTTGAATCTGCAGAATATTGAACCTGTCAAGAAATAGTAATATCAGCCACATACTTTACAAGAATGTCTGTGACTGAAGCTGACTTCTGACAGCCAAACAACCCGTTCATCCATCACTGATAGTGTTTGGCCAACGTCAGTGTTATGTTCAGCAGTTTCTGGGAGATTTAATGAGAAAAGCGCTGCAGTCAACATATCTTCCAGTGGTCTTGAGCAGATCACTGAGCAGTAACTCCTTCAAAAGTCTCAGAATGGCCCTGAAAACAGGACAGGAGTTAAAAAAGAAGACAAACTAAATGAAGACTATGAGCTCTGCCAGATTGACTAAAACAAGAAGAGCTCTGAGAACACTTTGATTGAATGCTTGAGGGCAGAACCAAAGGGAGAAATATAGTGAAAATATATCCAGTCGCAATTCTTACTGCTGTTATTTCAATTGATCATTGTGTCTCTGCAAAAATGTTACTTTATCAAATGTCGTTTATTTTTTATTTACAGTAATTTCTGACAAATAAATTGACTTTTCAGATAAACTGTACATTTTACATGAGGGTCAGGTCAGTTTAAGTGTGTGTGTGTGTGTGTGTGTGTGTG
>RQJG01051829.1:0-23325 GCA_009756435.1 Chionodraco myersi
CTCTAGAGCTCCATTGAGTTCTTTGTAACCAAGTCTCTCTCAGAGGGGCGTGGGGAGGGGCTCCTGATTTTCATCTAAAGTAACAGACAGAGAATCAGCACTTTGGAAACAGGGCTGAAACAGAGGGGATTATGGGTAATGCTGCAATGATCTGTTTGGTGTTTCAGCCAATCAGAGACCGGCTCTGTATTTATCTGAGACCTGTGACATATTGATGAAGGACAGTACGATAGAGGACTCACCTGGCTCTCACTCCTCCAGGTTCCACGAGGTCCTGAAGGCGCTGACGGAGAACGACGAGGGCAAGGTGCACATCCTCAAAGTGGTCTATGAAGCGTGGAAGAATCACCCACAGGTACGAACGGAAAGCCCTCCAATCAGATGGAAGCTTTGATCCGTGTGTGTGAGCAGCTGAACATGTGTGTGTGTCTCTGCTGCCCTGCAGATGGTGGCCGTGTTGGTGGATAAACTGATCCGGACGCAGATCGTGGACTGCGCTGCCGTGGCCAACTGGCTCTTCTCTCAGGACATGGCTCACGAGTTCTCCAGGTGAGAGGACACACACTCTGTACCTACTTTCATACTGTTTTAAAGGATCTAATGTGTTTCAATAGCAATATTTATATTTTCTTGTTTCTTTAATATTTTAATTGTTTAACCTTTATTAGAATTATGGCATTTTTATTACTATCATCTTGGTTTTTTTTTTTTTTTCGTCGTACCTATATGTTCACTTAGTTTTATATTGTGCATCGACTCGGTTGTCTTGTGTCGTATCTGTCGGAGAGAAACCGTTATGTATTCTATTTGTGTGATCATACCTTGTGTCTACTAACCTGATTAAATGTTATATTTTGCTGCGTGTGCCTTTTTTAAAAGTTCTTAACGAATCACCTGAGGGGAATTTCTTGTTGTTTATTTTTAACTAGTGACGAGTCATTTAGTAAAGCACTTTGAGCTGCATGTGTGGTATGAATAAGGCTTTATTGTTACATGGACACGTTCCCTGTTCTATTTAAAGGGTTAATAAATAATGCACATTTATTCAGCCAGAAAACATAAAAGCGAAAGCTCTGTTTCCGGCATTATTGGTTAACAAGCTGTTACCTGCTGCCCCTTCCCGCTGCCTCCGCTCATCAGAAGCCAGCCTCCTATCCATCCCTTACTATATATATTTTTGTCGTTCCTTCCTTTTCTTTTCCCTTCACTGTGTCTGTAAAGCGTCTTTGAGCACCTGTAAAAGCGCCAACAAATGAAATCTACTCTGTTATCTCTCGGCCTCTGAAATATCTCCCTCTCCTCCTCCAGACTCTTCGTGTGGGAGATTCTGCACTCGACCATCAGGAAGATGGACAAACACGTGCAGAAGATCCAGCAGGAGTTGGAGGAGGCCAAGGACAAGCTGGAGAAGCAGCAGCACAAACACAAGGTGCCTTTACCCACCGTCCGCTTCAATCTCAGCATCCGTGTTTTTCTGATCCTCAAGAATTGAAGTAGTCAAAACAAAAAAAGATAATTTGTTGGTATTTTTCTCAAAATCTCAACATTCTGACTTTTCCCTGAAAACTTCAAAATGTACTCGGCTGCCGTCGGGATGCCTTTGTTGTCATGTTGCTCTCACGTTGGAGGAGGACATTCAGTACTTTCCATGGCGGTGATTTAAAGCTTCGGACTTAACTGTTTGTCCGCAGAGGGACAGCGGGGACGAAGAGGACATGGAGAAGAACAGCGAGGATGAGGAGGGTCAGCTGGAGGAGCAGATCGACCGGCTGCAGGAGAAGGGGGAGTCGGCTCAGAGCGAGCAGAAGAACCTCTTCCTCGTCATCTTCCAGGTACGCCAGGGTGCCAGGGACGCAAGGGTGCCAGGGACGCATTTCCTCCCGTTCTCCTTTTTAATGTCAAATGCGTCCTGAGCCGCTTCTCAGAATAGCCCGACCATGTCGCTGCAGAAATGTGACGATCGACAAGAGGACACGCAACTAAATGTAATATCATCTCTCGCCCCCCCCCAGCGCCTTATCATGCTGCTGAACGGAGCATCTGGTCCGCTGTGAGAAAGCGGGCAGCGCGGACATCAGCACGCCCCCTGCGTACAAGAACTGCATCGAGAGGCTGCAGCAGGTCTTCCTCAATGGGTGAGAGACAACACCACACACATCACACCAATCACACACACACACCCACACACTACACACACACACACACACACAGCAGTAAACTATGTGTGTAACCTCTCCTCTCCTGCAGCACCATGTGACCATCCAGCAGTACATGGGCACTCTGGAGAACCTGCTGTTCACCGCAGAGCTGGACCCCCACATCCTGGCTGTGTACCAGCAGTTCTGTGCCCTGCAGCTCTGAGACACACACACACACACACACACACGTAATTGGATGAAACGTGTACCCGTGTTCTCGCAGTACCTGTGCTAAACACATTAGAAACTACCAGCTCTTGCATCAAGAATCTCCTCATTAGTTTTTGTTTTTATTTACGTGTTTCCGTGCCATTGGACATGTTGGCTTCGTGCAACCGGATGTCTTTCAGTAGGAATTCAAACGCGTGAGACCGATCCTCCGTCATTAATTTGCTGTAGTGTTTTCCTTTCTTTGTCTTGTTTTTGCTTGTTTTACTTCCTGCTCGTATTCTTATGACCGGGTCTTTTTAAAACTGTCTGAGTCCAGGCGGAGAGGTTTCAGTCGGAGCGCTCTACTTTTTTACATTTGTTTTATGTGGAAATGATTAAAGCTCTGCAGAGTCTTTACCCGCCGCCCGTCTGTCATGTCATTTTCTTCAGCTTCAAAACATTTCCCATCTGGTGTATGTTGTATATGTATAAATGACTTTATGCATCGTGGGGAAACGCCTGTTGAATCTTCAGAGGCTGCAACTGCAAATTAATCGGCATCCAAAAATGATTTAGTCTAAAACACAATCTAATATTTCAATAGAGCCCTACATAGTATATTATTATTAACCCTCACATTTTCTTGAAGTATCTTTGTAATTACCTTTTTTATCATTTCATATTCCAGCTATTCCTCAAAAAACATGTTTTGGATATCGTGCCATTCAAATTTTAAATTTACATTTTAAGAAATTGTAGTTTTTGTATTTCTACCCCAAGCTTCCATAAGTGGGTCAAAAATGACCCGCATGCATTTCCTATGGGAACCTTTGATTCTTATCACCTGTTGCTGTCAGGAATATATTCACTGTGGACCACACAGACTACATCACACGTGACACCTCTCAGGAAGATTATTTTAGTAAAATAATCTTAATAATATTATTATACTGACAGGTATCAGATCTTGCTGTGTAAACAGCAAGATCTGATACCTGTCAGTATAATAATAATACATTATATTTGTATAGGGCTTTTCAAGGACTCAAAATCGCTTTACAATATAAGGGAAGGTTAGGGTGGGGGGTATAGGACTATCAAACTTGATCAACCGGCATGGATTGATGGGGGGTGGGCTATGAGTAGACAAGAGGAGAAGAGATGAGTTTTGAAAAGGGACTGGAATACTGTGAGGGTCTCAGAATAGCGGAGATCTTTGCATCAAAAACGGTTTTTTCTAAATGTAAAAAAAAATTCAATTATAAATTGTGAAAAATTAAATATAAAATATTTCTAGTGTGAACAAAAATATAATACTAAATATTATACAAGTGATTTTTCTTAACCAAAATGACGTGACAACATTATTCTAATACGGGTCCTTTTTTGACCCACCTATGGAAGAGTGTAGGGTCCAGTCACTCGGGCATCTGAGGGTTAAGCACCTTTAATAAAACATCTGCAGCTTTTACCTTAAGGAGAAAGAAACAATTAATTTGCTGGAGCAAAGATTACTAATCGTACTTTTTTTGTACTTTAATTTTCTTTTGAATTTGGGAAGCTTAACCCTTACCTGCTATATATTAAGTATATAATATACTGTTGTGCAAAAATACACAGTCAGACAAATGTGCCCTTTTCTTTGTATTATACCAAGTTTTTAAACGAGAGCCCGAGCTTCAGAAGTGTGTTTTTAAATGCTTCACATGATTAAGACTTTCTCATGTCTTTCCTACAGAGCAGATACAGGACACTCGACTGGTTTAGAACTAATTCCCCGCTCTTAAAACAGTTGCATTAATAAACAAAAAAAGGGTTCAGATTTAGAAAATTAAAAAACATTTGGTTATTTTTTCGGCTTTAAAGATTTAACACAATGCAACATAATTCAGAGATGGGCAACTTGGATGGTGGTCGGGCCACAGCATGTACTGGCCACCAGGGGGCTGCAGATTCACTTGGCACACACACGACACCACACACACAGTACTCAACAACAACACACACAGCACACATTCACACACACACACCCACACACCAGCATTCACACACATCCACACACATCACACACACGACACGCACACACACAAATTCCATGTATTGTATGTAATTATTAACAAATATACTAAGTCTGACATCTTCATTGACATTTTACAATCTTTCAGGGAACATCCTCTAATAAGCTCACTAAACAAATATCAGTTCACAGAAATGTTATTTAATTTTTACAAGTGGCATGTTTGTATTGAACAGGTTATTTAACAGTGGAATACAACTATTTTAAACTATTGGAAAGCACGGAAAATGTGTGTGCATTGAGATTAACCATTAAGATGACATAAACATGAAGTCATGAACACTAACCCAGACATTAGTTGTCTAACTTGAACCTACAACACTTGTAGCCAGTCTCTGCATTCCCCTTATTCCACAATAAGGGGAATGTCAACACAGACACCCGTCAACCCGCACTCTGCTGTTCCTCAGCACCACTCCCCCTCCCTCCCGCTGAAATTATGAATGAAAAGCGTAGTAATCATAGATAACACGGCAGGGTCTGTGACAGTTTGTTTTCATCTGATTTAAAATAAACAAAGTCTTGGTTTTTAGAATATTAAACTTGTTTCGCCAAATTCAGATGATAAATGCAACTTTTAAGCTTGTAAAGGCATAATTACTTGTAACTTAACGTCACAGCAGGCATAACAACAGCCGGTGTTTCTTGTGAGTGTTGCCCCGGGAAACAAACACAATACACACAAACGCGTCACAGATTTTTTCGCGGTATTTGGCTGCCCAACGAAATCATGTACGCAGCTCGCGACGTAACTAGGAGTCTAGTGGACGGTATCAGTACAACACATAACATATACTATATTTTAAATTAATTACGTTGTTTATAAATTAATCTGAGGGCCGCAAAAGAGGAGGTGCCGCAATTTGCCCATCTCTGCTCTGGAGAAACGTACTGGTTTTGTTGTTGTCTAATTAAGACTTAAATAATTCGACTTAAAGGAACTGAATTGTTGAGGTAACGTTTTTATTGTCATTTTACCAGAAGCCTTCAGAGATACTATCATTAATGCAGTCTTGGCTTCAGTAACAAGTGATTTTATTATTTACACACAGCTTGTCTTTGAGATGATTTCATCTAAATCACTGAAAAAGAGTTAAAGGCACAATCTCCAAGTCCTCATGATTTCACATGCTTCAAAAATACCTCACATACAGAAGAAGTAAAAAACAAAACATGTCTTTCTTATTCACCACTGCATGTATTACCTTTATTTTGCACACAACCCAAAACCATTTCTATCTTTGAGGATTCAACGTGCTTTGACCTGTTTTGCAATGTCAGCAGTTCTTCAGCTCAAACAACCTTACACACTCAAGACATGGACAGTTAGATCCATGCCGGGGTCTCTTAACCGCAACACAGTGACAGTGGCATTTTAATGAACACAGGACATAGTTTAGTGGCACAGCGGTATTATTATGTTGGGTTTAGATCCTGGTTCTCGGTCTCAGATCAATCCATTTCCACCCGTGCAAACATTTACTAGTAAACGGCGCAAAATAAAACACATGTAATATAATATCATGTTGATTTTAACTTGAAGGTTACATTGTATTTTTAGTTTCTAAACCTGTGTCTAGTCTAGAAACTGCAAACTTAAGCATTTGATTGTAAAGTTTTGGATATTTAGAGAGACTGTTGCAACAACCAAGCACCTCGTAAACATCAGATTTAAAACAAACATATTCTGGTAGAAAAATGTACGTCATCTCCCGTTTGTGTCGGAGAGAAGTCTGAAAGCTTGCCGCTGTATTTGTAAATGAGAGAAGAGAGCCTCATTCAGCTGAGAGCAGTGGCGGACTGAAGTGGGCCGGTCGGATAAGTCACTAGCACCCCCCCGTCGACAAGCGGTATTTACTTGCGGTACCGAGGTGGGCCGGTTGGATAAGTCACTAGCACCCTGAAACAGAGGGGATTATGGGTAATGCGGCAATGATCTGTTTGGTGTTTGGAGCCAAACACTTCAGAGACATGTTCTGTATAAATCTGAGACGTATGATATATTAATTTGGACACTGTGATAGGGGACCTTTAAAACATTATATTCAGACTGTTACGGTACAACGGGAGGAGACACGGTGAGGTGACACATGGAGGTGTGGAGAATGATAAAGTGGTCTGAGTCCTCAGCAGCAAACATCAGGAAGTCCCTGAGAGTCAGGAGAATCCAGTTCCTCTGCACAGCGGCAGAAAGTGGACGAGGAGCATGTGATGCAGCTACAAGACTTCCTCTGTGTCCCATGACGGCTGGAAGGAAGCACGGGAGCGAAGTCTGTGGCCCCGCGGGAACGTCTGAAGGTGTGCGCTTTGTGCGAGTCTGAATCAAACCGCATTATAGTTTTGGTTTGTCGTCGTTTGTCTCGTATTACTGCAATCAAAATTGTATTAAACACATGATGAGATTCTACCTTCAAGATTTCTTCCCTACAAATTACATTTTTCTGTAAATATCTATATCAATAAAATCAGTTTACAGTTTTCTGAAGATGGTAGTAGCAACAGGATGAATGTCAGTTTGGCATCAACGTCATAACAAATAGTTTACGGGTGAAGGAATGTCTTCTCTCTGTTCGGTACCAGGTATAACTCCCATAATGCCCTCTGTCTGTCAGTCTGTGGGGTCCTTCCCCTCACTGGGAGTGCTCTCGGGGGTCGAGGAGTTGATGGTGTTGGTCCTGTACGTGGCCTGCTCCTCGGCCTCCAGCCGGCGGTACCTCGTGTTGAAGAACAGGACGAAGACGCAGGAGAAGACGCAGGTCAGCCCCCCCAGCACCAGCATCGGCACTGAGGACACACACAGCAGATATTAACTACGCTTCAGTTCCCAGGAGCTCAACGTCCTCAAAGGATAACGTTTACTATTTGTTGGAGCTATATATTATTTAACAGTTTAACATTTGTTTTCTTGTTGTTTTTGTGTATCGTAAATGTTCTATTATTTAGTGATATTATTGTATTTTATGATATATGTTGCATTGTCGCAGGAGCTCAGGTCAGAAGAATGGCATTGCCATCTCGACACTGTAGCTTAAAACCTTTGAATCTGAGTGACGTCGATAGTGTAACAGGAAGTGACGTACCCTTCCAGCTGAGCACTGCGTCTCCACAGGTGGACAGAGGGGAGTCGGCCAGGCGTTTGCTGAGAGCCTGCAGGAGCACGATGTAGAGGAAGGACTGGACCTGTCTGAAACACGCAGCGTCGGTATCAAGATCACATCAAGGTTTATTTATACAGCACCTTTCAATTCAAGTGCTTTACAAAAATGAAAGGCATTAAGGAACATATTATAAGATGGCATTTAGAAACACTCATTTCAAAGCAAAGATAATAAAACATGAATAACAAAGGGACATGAATTAAAGGTCAGCTATCGTGCTATGTTTAGGCAATAGGTTTCAGATATATAGAAATATATTAAAAACATGTCTACGAAGTGTTTTGCTCAAAATACCAAACAGATCATTCTAGCCGTGCCTCATATCCCTCTATTTCACTTCCTGTTTCAAAAGTGCTGATTTGGGTATAAAGCTTTAAAAAAGAGGAGGGTCTGAGCTCACGCGGGACCCGGCAGCTACCGTCTAAACTAAATGCTGCCGTGATGAAACGCCATATCATGGATCATCAAGGATTCTCTCTGAAACAGTCTGGAGCTCAAAGGCTTTCTCTCTTGCCGGTTACACCACAAGATGAGTTCCTTTCTACTTCCTGCTTCTTCACACACATGCTCTCCAGTACAGGTTAGCTCTGAGTGTTAGCGATGCTAATGTAAACACCGACCATATTACGTCCAAAATAGTCGGGCATTGTTTCTGATAGCAGCGTTTCTGATTGGGCCGTGGGTCCACATTTCAGATGTTACGTCATATCGGACTCAAATCTGGATCAGCTCCGTTGTTCCCCGTTTTTAGAGATTTGGGTACGGAGGAAAAGAGAGAGGGTTTATTTTCTGACGCTGCGTGAGTTCCCCGACGCACCGGGACACATGTTGATGTATACAAGACATCAAAAAGTGCATTTTGCATGATAGGTCCCCTTTAAAGTTACAGTGCAGTTTAAGATGTGAAAAGTTCAATTAAAAGCAGCGGCAAAAAGAAAAGTGTTCAGCCTGGATTTGGAAGTAGATCAAGTCCAGGAACTGATCTGTGTGGACATTGGATTTTTTTAAATATGTTACAAACAGAATTGCCTGTTCCCTTTTTCACTTTGAAATGTGGAGCACAGTCGACAGCTCTTTTGAGTTTCTCTTGATTCTCTATTCTACTTTCTTTAACATGAAAAAGAAACTGAGCTTTGACCATTATTTGACTTCAAACTGTTCAAATTAACTCTTTTCGGAGAGACCCAGGACTGTTGGACAGAACATCAGATAAGAATCTGCCGTCGTGTGATCTGTGTGTTTGCTTTACCCCGATACGAAGATGAGTCCCGAAGACGTGGCCTCTCCGACGGGATAGGTGCACTCCACAGCGAGCTCCATGACGACGGGGTAGATGGAGAAACCGAAGAAGCCGAAGAGCGAGCAGACGACGGCGACGGCGACTTTCTGCTGGGGCATCAGAGAGACCTGAGAGGAGAAAGAAAGCTCTGAGTCACAGGAAGTCATGCAAGGGGATTTATAATTACTTTTGTTGTTGTGGTGGTATTTGAGGTCGTGGACCAGCTGCGATGTGATTGGATAAGATAAGACTTTATTCATCCCGAAGGAAATTGTTGTGCCAGAGTTACACAAACACAATAAACACAGCAGCACAATAATAATAACGGTAAACTAACAGTGCGGAAACAAGAGCAATTAAATATCTACAGGAAACAAAGACGGTCACATCATTAATGTAAATATTAACATTATTTAGTAATGCAAAAAAACGTCTATGATGGATTTTTTTTTAACAATGACCGAAAAACCTGAAAGCAGTCGGTCATTCTGACAGATTAGAACAAACAGCGGCAAAGTGTCCCCGCAGCGGGGCTCCGGTGTTATGCCGCGTTATGCCGTGTTGTGCCGTGTTATGCGTGCCCGCCAAAAAGGAAATGATATCGTTTCCAAACCTAACTTTGCCGGAGACAGATCATTGAAGTGTCTGGGAGTATTTGCTTTACGCTGCGCGCTCCCGCGAGGTGCAGTGGGCATGCATAACACGGCATAACACCGGCGCTAACAGTTCACCAGTTAGTGCCGTGAACGGTTAGTTCAACCGTCAGAGTTGTGTACAGACCTATGGTACAGACCGACGGGTACAGACCGACGGGTAATAATGGCTTTAAGGGGAACTTCTGTGCAGCAATGCAGTGGGAGTCACCAACTCAGGAAGGAGACACGGTAGAGCAGGAGCTTCGATGTCAAACACTGGAGGTTTATTTTGGCCGGAGAATTCACATCACAAGTCACAGCAGCCACGGTCTGACTGCACGGTAGAGTTGCCACATCAATTCTGAAGAACTCTACCCCAGACCCGAGTGTTTAGCTAGTTCAGAGAGCATCATCAACATGCTGCATAACAAGATAGAATCATAACACCTCTATCAGCTGAGGCCAACAGGCAGGAACAGGGAGACACTGAGAGCACGGCAGCCAAGGCTACAGGTGCGGGTGCTCAGTCAGGACAGAACTGATACACTGGGTCAAAGTTATGGGCCTTGGGAAACATTTCCACAACAATCGTAATAATGGATTTTGACGGAAGTCCTGTTCGTCAAATTGACGGGCAGCGAAAAAGTCTAGCGCCACCTCTGAGTGGCAGATGCGTAATTGCACGTTATTATAGAACATTATTAATAATATTATTGCACACGGTGGACTAACCGACAGGAGAGCGAGTTTCCTTATAAGCCATGCTCTCTGTCCTCCTGCTACCTTCGTGTTCTTGTACCTTGTCTGTTTTATTATTGAATTAGTTAGCACCATGTTTCCTTCCTGCACCTTATCCATGTACTTTTTCTTGTAATGTTTAATTGAACTATTCATATCTTAGACTGCACTGTAACTTTTATCCATGTATTTTTCCTTAATGTTTATTTTATTAGCTTTTCTTTTTTAATGCTTAATGTCTTTCATTTTTTTTTGTAAAGCACTTTGAATTGCCTTGCGTTGAAAAGTGCTATATAAATAAACTTGCCTTGCCTTGCCTTACACAAGAAGGAGAACATTGCTATAAGTGCATTTATGGGACATGCGGACATCAAGATACTTTCATAATACTGAAAAATAATGATTAAAATAAATGGACTGAGTCAGATAATGTCCTTCTGAAACTCTCCTCCATCTTGCCCGAGCTTTTTTCTCTTTTTTCTATCAGCCTCACGCGCGGACACAACGTGGACAACATCTGGTTTGCTTACTGCACATATTTTATATTTTATTGCATTCTGTTTCGATGTAAATTACTGCTTTATTTGAATGTCTATTCTACTATATTTTTTGTAATGTTATTATATTGTTCTTAAAATGGTTCGCTCTCTGTGTTTTTGTAATGTTTGTTTTACTTTCATGTAAGCACCACGACACCTCGTCAAGTTCTTGGTACGAGTCAACCGACCTGCTGATAAACCTGTGTCTGATATCCGTAATAAATCACTTTAAACAAAGTAAAAGCACAAGCAGTGAGTTCTGCTTCCTCACCACGGAGAAGGCGATGCAGGCGACAGCGCTGAGGCTCAGGTTGATCTTCGTGGCTTCGATGAACTTCTTAGTTTTATCCATGATGAGACCGAGAGCGCCGGCACCGACGATCCCGAACACGATGAAGAGCGCTCCACACAAACCGGCGAACTCCTGCAGAAATCACATTTTAACCGTCTGAGTCTTTACTTCATCCTAAGCAGTTACTTAAAGGGGACCTATCATGCAAAATGCACTTTTGTACGTCTTGTATACATGAACATGTGTCCCCGGTGTTCCAGGGAACTCACCAAGTGTCAGAAAACACAACCCTCTCTCTTTTCCTCCGTACCCAAATCTCTTAAAAAGGGGCTGCAACGGATCTGATCCAGATTTGAACACTTCTATGACATCACAGAAGTGGCGCTACGGCTATTGGGCCAACTCCACCAATCAGGAGGAGACAGCCACGGACATTGCCGTTCGAAAGCGCTGGAGACGCTGTAGTACATATGCCAGGCCTGTAGGTGGCGCTGTTCTCACAGAATCAGCCCATCAGCATGATCTGTTTGGTATTTTGAAAAATAAAAAGTATAAATATGCCTTATATAGGTATGGTCCTACACTATATTATTCAAATATAGCATGATAGGTTTACTTAAGATCATTTTAGCACTGTCAATACCTGAATGTTTTTAAGTAAATGAACACATTTACTTGTTTATTCATTGTCTTTACTCAAAGTTAACTAAATCCCAGATCAAATGCACGCTAAATCCTCTCAGTGATTGTGCTGTTATGTTAAATGTTTGTTTGTCTTTATATTTGTCTGTTGATGTTACACATGGAGCTGCTGTGATGCAAGTCACATTTCAGACTTGATCCGACCATTAAAGTATTATTGTATCGGATTGTTGACATCCTCGTGGATTCATCTTCTTATTACAGACACATGCATTTCCTAACATCCGGTCTATATGCTGTAAAATGTATTATCTCTTGGATTTACACACGGCATCTATTGCACGTCTGTCCGTCCTGGGAGAGGGATCCCTCCTCTGTTGCTCTCCCCGAGGTTTCTCCCATATTCCCTTTAAACTGTGGGTTTTTTTATCCGGAAGTGTTTCCTTGTACGATGTGAGGGTCTAAGGATAGAGGGTCTAAGGACAGAGCGTCTAAGGACAGAGGGTCTAAGGACAGAGGGTGTCGTATTGTCATACTAATATTCTGTACACACTGTGAAGACCACTGAGACAAATGTAACATTCGTGATATTGGGCTATAAATAAACATTGATTGATTGATTGATCGTATAGTTTACTGACAAACAATTCTCCACTATGTAATGGTTTTATCAGAAATCCTGTATCAGTCCCACAGCAGTGATATGTACAGCAGCTAAGAGACAATATAGCAGGCTAACCTGAGTCACGCACACGTGTAATAATAGCAGTATTATTAAAGTAAGTAAACTAACAGCCACAAATTGCATCACATGAATGCACACAATGTACAACAATATCTGTTTTTATTACTGCCGATTTGTATTCCATATTTTATTCCATCCCATGTAAATACTGTTATATTTTTTATTATTTTTTATATTTTTCTAGTTCTGTCTGTGTTTGTTTTACTTTTATGTATGCAACATGACACCAAGTCAAATGCCTCGTACGTGTCACCCTACCTGGTGATAAACCTGTTTCTGAAATAACAAGACATATGTGCTGCTTTTCTTGCTTGTTTGATATCAGTCAGTGTAGCTAACACCCATGAATCCCCCATGATGCATTGCACTCACGTTGGAGTACCCCTGCACACACAGGATCTGCTCCAGCAGCGTGGAGAAGCAGGTGAAGGCGGCGATGCCCGACCCGAAGCAGAGCATCAGAACCAGGTAGGCTCGGTTATTCAGTAACTGACAGGGTGACAGGGAGACAGGAGAATGAGGTCAGTGAAACATTTCAGAAGGAGACCGAATATAAGCTGGCAAAGAGAACACACACGAGGAGAAACAAAACTAAACATTAAAGGTCACCTGTCATGCTATTTTTAGGCATATATTATGAGTCTCAGATATATACAAATATATAAAAAAACATGTCTATGATGTGTTTTACTCAAAATACCAAACAGATCATGCATTTTAGACATCCCTCATATCCCTCTGTTTCAGCCTGTTAGAGAACTGCAGGTTCGGGGTCCTTATGGGAGGCGGAGCTAATGCCTGCTCAGAATGACCCAGCAGCTACAGTTAAATGCTGCCGTGATTAAAGAACATCATGTTCTAAACCACATCAAGGATCCTCTCTGAAACAGTCTGGAGCTCAAAGGCTTTCTCTCTTGCCGGTTACACCACAAGGTGAGTTCCTTTCTACTTCCTGCTTCTTCACACACATGCTCTCCATTACAGGTTAGCTCTGAGTGTTAGCATGCTAATGTAAACACCGACCATATTACGTCCAAAACAGTCGAGCATTGTTTCTGATAGCAACGTTTCTGATTGGGCCGTGGGTCCACATTTCAGATATGACGTCATATCGGACGCCAATCTGGATCTGCTCCGTTTTTAGAGATTTGGGTACGGAGGAAAAGAGAGAGGGTTTTATTTTCTGACGCTGCGTGAGTTCCCCGACACACCGGGGACACATGTTGATGTATACAAGACATCAAGAAGTGCATTTTGCATGATAGGTCCCCTTTAAAATGAAACGAGTGTGTGTTTCTGTGTCGTCCTCACCAGTTTGATGCCCTGTACGAAGGGCTCTGAGCCGGAGGACTCGGCGCTGGCTGACGGCGGCGTGGGGGGGGAGCTGCTCCGTAGCCCCACTGTTGCTAGGAAACAGATGATGCACGCTGGGACCGCATAGGCCAGCAGCTAGAGGAGGGACACACACACACACACACACACACACACACACCACACCACACACACACACACAAACACACACACAAACACAACACACACACACACACCACACACACACAACACACACACACACACACACACACCACACACACACACACACACAACAACACACACCACACACCACACACACACAACACACACACACACACACACACACACAAACACACACACACACACACACATAATTTGATAAATGGACTTTGGCACCTGAAATCAAAAACCATTCATCATCATTAGCAGGTGAGCAGCCGCAATCCCACAATGCACTATGGGAATCCAATTATTATAGCGAACTGATGTCTTTTTTTTAAATATTTTTAGACACGTTAACAGTTGATGGACAGTTGAAAGTAGACATATGCAAGAAAGGCAATCAACAGGGTTTAAATCCAGGGACATGATTGTAGTTAATGCACGGGCTGACCTGGGCTGAAGCCAGGGGCCTATGGAGATCGGGGGCCTATCATGAGCCAATACATTTTTTTTTTTTTAAATGTTTCCAATTTTTTTTCCCCCGGGTGTTTTATATTAATTTTAAATAAACAAAGTCTTACACACGATAAATACATTTTTTAAGCTTGTAAAGGGAAGAAGACAGCTCTCCCTCGCACTCTGCTGTTCCCCTCCCTCCGCTGAAATTATGAATGTAAGGCGTATAATAATCATAGATAACACGGCAGGGTCCGTTACTGTAGGCCAGGATGAGGAGGAAGGACAGATGAGTTCTGTACCGAACAGTAGCGGTGCCGGCCGCGGGACCTCGGAGCCAAGTAGGCCGTCTGGTTCTGATAGCGATGGAGTAGCGGGAGAGGAAAAACAGACAGGAGGGACATTATCTGTTGGAGGAGATGGAGAGGACGACGAGGACTTGCTACGTGGAGGGGAGCCAACGGCAACCGGACAGATACATGAGGGAGGCCCGATACGTCACTGGAGGAGAGGACCAGGCGCGCGTGGAGCAGAGTGGAGAAGTGCGACCACAGAGCCTGCCGAGGCTATACATGACTTTGATTTGTTGTTTAAATAGGGGGCTACAAAACCATCAGCCCCAGGGCCTGATGGCAGGTTGAGGCGGGCCTGATTGTAGTTACGTGCATCCAGGACACCTCATTATAATAATATCCAAATGTGCGGAATAGCTTCAATCATAACGTAGATGTGAGTATTTATTCTGTTTAAACCTGGTATTTCTGCACCGGTGTTCTCTGATCTTAATATTTAAGTTGTATATTATTTATTAGATTTCAGTGGTTTCGTAACATATTTTCCAAACATGACAAAATATCTCGTGACCGTTGTACAGTCCAAAAGTCCAAATGTATTTAAAAAGCAACATGTGTTTGTTTAAGGAGATAATCTGGTTCCATCCATACTTTGTGACGTTCAGATTTTCAACTCAAGTCGAAGCACGGTTTGCTCTTTCCTTGCTGCATGACGGGGGGGCACGAACGGATGAGTTGTAATCAGGGGTGCACATAACTTCTGGAAATGCTTCACAAGTCCGCCGGTACGCATTTCAGATGTTTGCCGCGCATGCGCACCACTTATGTGCACCCCTGGTTATAATCATTATATCACAAAAACATGTATTTCATAATAAAAAGACGGATGAAGTACATGATGTTTGATGCTTGGGATGTACAATAAAAACCATCCAGTTCAGCCCTGGTTGTTAAGAGATGCTTTTGTAGCGTTGGATGAATCACTTAGAAGACAGAAGATTGCACATATTAGAACGTGTGAAGTTGTTTTGGCCGCCTTTAACTCTCCATCACACACAGAGCAATATCAGTATTCACTGGAAGTCTAGCTCAACATCAAAACTGCTGCAAAGTCCTGCCAGGAGATTGAAAACACTCAGATAAAATACAGTAAAACACGGACAATGATACGAGTGAGAATTGAAAGTTAACCCAAATTAAAAGCCATGTTAAAAAGATAGGTTTTTAATTAGCTTTTAAACATTTCAAGGCAGTTTGCTGTTGTCTCTTTGTGGCTCACCAGGTCGGGGATGTCTCCGGTTGTTTGAGTCATCCATGGAGAGAGGATGCTGGCCAGCAGCATGCCCAGAGGGTTGGCTGAGGAGAGAACAGTCAAACTGGTTTATGTCCTGTGGTAAAAGTACTACAAAGAGTTTTAAACTGGTTATCAAACAGCCTGAAATCTGGACCTGACCCAGGAGGAGCCTGTGTGTTTGCTTTGTAGGCAAAGTCGCACTGAGAGGAGCTGAATCATATAAACAGTAATAATATATTCCATGAACATTCACTTTCTCGTATGGTTTAGTCTTTGGCAGAGGTGGGAAGTAGTGGAGTACAAATACTTCGTTACTGTACTTAAGTACATTTTTCTGGTATCAGTACTTTACTCCACTATTTATTATCCTGACGACTTTTTACTTTGACTTCTTATATTTTGAACTCAAATACTTGTACTTTCTACTTCTTACATGTTGAACCCAAATACCTGTACTTTCTACTTCTTACATGTTGAACTCAAATACCTGTACTTTCTACTTCTTACATGTTGAACTCAAATAGCTGTACTTTCTACTTCTTACATGTTAAACTCAAATACCTGTACTTTCTACTTCTTACATGTTGAACCCAAATACCTGTACTTTCTACTTCTCACATGTTGAACACAAATACCTGTACTTTCTACTTATTACATGTTGAACACAAATACTTGTACATTCTACTTCTCACATGTTAACCCAAAATACCTTACTTTCTACTTCTCAACAGTTGAACTCAAATACCTGTACTTTCACTTCTCACATGTTGAATCTCAAAATAACCTGCTACTTTCTACTCTTACATGTGAACCCAAATACCTTACTTCTAACTCTCACATGTTTGAACTCAAATACCTTACTTTCTATCTCAATGTTAACTCAAAACCTTACTTTCTACTTCTCCACATGTTTGAACTCAAATACCTTACTTTCAATTCTCACATGGTGAACACAATACCTACTGTCTACTTCTACATGTTGAACTCAAATACTACTTTCCATACTCTCAATGTTGAACTCAAATACCTGTACTTTCTACTTCTCACATGTTGAACTCAAATACCTGTACTTTCTACTTCTCTCATTTCCCAAACAGCTGGTTCCTTTAGTCTGAATGTGTGTCTGGTGCGTGGTCATTATTCTGTAGAGTCACTGCGTGCCTATTGATTTGAACACTATCCGTGTATCCATCACTTCCTGGTCTTCTCTAAAGAAGAGGGACCGTCTCATGTTCTGTCTGTAAACTTTAAAGAGTTCTTCCTCTCTCCTCCTGTAGGGGGAAGCGAGCAGAAGTCCTCTCTCTCCCCTTGACTCAGTGGAGAGTAAAGCAGAAATGTCCTGAGCAGCTGCATGTTCCCTGAACGCATCATCTGCAGGTCCCCTGAACGCATCATCAGCAGGTCCCCTGAACGCATCATCTGCAGGTCCCCTGAACGCATCATCAGCAGGTCCCCTGAACGCATCATCTGCAGCCCGAACCGCATTCATCAGAGGCATCTTGCAGTCCCCGAAGCTCATCAGCAGTCCCCTAACGCATTCATCTGCAGTCCCCTAACGCATCATCTGCAGTCCCCTAACGCATCATCGCATCCCCTGAACGCATCATCTGCAGTCCCCTGAACGCATCATCGCAGGTCCCTGACGCATCATCTGCAGTCCCCTGAATCCATCATTGCACGGTCATCTGCAGGCTCACCTAACGCAATATCTGCAGTCCCCTAACGCATCATATGCAGGCCCCTGAATGCATCATCTGCAGGTCCCTTAACGGCATCATCTGCAGTCCCTTGAACCACATCAGCAGTCCCTGAACGCTATCATCTGCAGCCCCTAACGCTCATCTGTCATCCCTAACGCGTCAATCGCAGGTCATCACAGTCCCCTGAAGCATCAATCTTGCAGGTCATCTGCAGGTCACCTGAACGCGATCATCTGCAGTCCCCTGAACGCATCATATGCACGTCCCCTGAACATCATCTGCAGTCCCTGAACGCATCATCGCAGTCCCTGAACGCATCATCAGAGTCCCCTAACGCTATCATCTGTCAGTCCCTGAAGCATCATCTCCAGTCCACTAACGCATCATCTGCAGCTCATCAGCAGGTCCCCGCTAACGCATTCTCTGCAGGCCTGAACGCATCATCAGCAGGTCCCCTGAACGCATCATCAGCAGGTCCCTGAACGCATCATCAGCAGGTCACCTGACCGCTTCAGCTTTTCCAGAAGCGTTGAGCCTCAGAGTCTCCCAGCGATCAGCTGCTCTGCTTCAGAGAGGAATCTGAAACACAGGAGAGAGAATTCAGTCACGGGGAATAGACCGCAGGAAAGACAGAAATCATGTTTAAAAGCAGGCACTATTTTGGCTTTTTATGAACTATATATCATAATATCAATAAATGCATAATCCACATGTCATAATGATAGTATGAAACATTGAGAAGTTAACTTACTTTCTGTGTGTGTGTGTGTGTGTGTGTGTGTGTGTGTGTGTGGTGTGGTGTGTGTGTGTGTGTGTGTGTGTGTGTGTGGTGTGTGTGGTGTGTGTGTGTGTGTTCGTACCTGTCAGGTTTTTGAAGCGTCTCTTGGCCTCGGCTCTCTCCTCCGAGTCAAAATACCAAACAGTGATGGCGTACCTGAAACAAAAACAACAACAACAACAACAACGCTGTTAAATACAACTATTTAATCGTTTAATAATTGAATACAACTCTGGATTTTAATGTGGGTGTTTCTACGTAGGTTGTGTGTATGTTTTACTGCACTTTAATTTGGAGTTGAAGGGTTTCTTTTTAATAGTTTTCCGTCAGTTTTGTGCTTTGAAAATAATACTTTTTAATTAAAGTTTAAGTTCAACAATATATCTATTTGATCCTAAACTAAATATATGCTGCCTCCCCGTAGGGACACGATGAGATTTGACTCACTAAGTCAGGACTTAAGAAGCTTTACATTTGTATATTTATAAAAAGATAAAATGTAAATAAACATCATTAACCCTTATGTCGTGTTCGGGTCTCCCGTGAGCCGTTTAAAGTTACAATGATATAATGACTACGCTGTAGTTTCATGTATCTGAACAAGGCTTCATGATATCCTCCACAACAGCTATATAAACTCTACAAAACTGTAACAATAATTTTAAACTTTTTTTGGGGAGATTATATTCCAATATCTATTATAGTCTATATAGCCAGTTGAGGTGGTTCGGGCACCTAGTTAGGATGCCACCTGGGCGCCTCCCTAGGGAGGTGTTCCAGGCACGTCCAGCTGGGAGGAGACCGAGGGGTAGACCTAGGACCAGGTGGAGGGATTATATCTCTTCTGGCCTGGGAGCGCCTTGGGACCCCCCAGTCAGAGCTGGTTGATGAGGGGAAAGGAACGTTTGGGGCTCTCTGCTGGAACTGCTACCCCGAGACCCGACCACGGAGACGCGGAGAAGGTGGATGGATGGATAGATGGATGGATAGATGGATGGATGGATGAATGATGATGATGGATGATGGATGGATGGTGGATAGATAGATAGATAGATAGATGGATGGAATGGATGGGAAGATAGATAGTAGATAGATGGATGGATGATGGATTGGATGGAAGATGGATGGAAATGGATGGATGGATGGAAGATGGATGGATGGATGGAATGGGATGGATGGATATAGAATAGATAGATAGATGGATGGATGGCATGGATGGATGGATGGAAGATGGATGATGGAATGGAATGGAGGATGGATGGATGGATGGATGGATGGATGGATGGATGGATGGATGGATCTATTACAGTCAGATAACATAATGATCCACTGTCTATATAGGGAATATTATGAGTGAATGTAATCACATGTTTTACTTAAATATGTGGTGTAATTCTTTTTGGGGCCATAACATTAAATTACAACAGCATTGTACGGTTAAGGATGCATAATAAGTTAGTTATGATGTAGTTAAAACAATATTAGATGATAGTCAGTGTTTTGGACTGAGATAAATCAGAGCTTTCATTTGAGATGCCTTTTGTTCCAGAAGTTACTTTAGGGGAAATGTTTTAGTGTAATTCCACACTCACACCAGCAGGTGGGGCCATTTCTCTGTTCTCAGTGAATGATGTGTATGATTGGGACAGAACTTAAATCAGATACATCCTTTAGGTTGAACGTATTAATCAATCAATGAATACAAAGCAAGGTGAAGAAAATGTCAATGTTTAAATTATACTGAATGAAATTCAATGAAATCTGATCAAGTTTTTAAAGTTTTTAGTTGATTGATTGAATAATTAATTTAATTATTGTTTGATTATCTGTTTGGTGGGTTATCTAAATGGTTAATTGGTTGTTTATCTGATTGGTTGGTACCTGATTGGTTAATTATCTGATTGGTTAATTGGTTAAATAACTGGTTGGTTACCTGATTGGTGGGTTAGTTATCTGATTGGTTAGTTATCTGATTAGTTGGATATCTGATTGGTTGGTTACCTGATGGGTTAGTTATCTGATTGGTTAATGATCTGACTGGTTGGTTACCTGGTATTGAAGGAGGGCTGCACCTCGTGGGGGTTCCTGCGGTCGGACCAGAAGAAGAGCAGCCGGTCGAACAGCGGCTCGATGTCGGCCACGAAGGACGTCCCCTCCGGAAAGATCCTGAGGATGCCTCCGTGCTCCTGATCGATAACGAGAGGAGAGAGGAGATCAGAAACACAACGTGGACCGATTCGAAAACATTAGTCATTAAAATATTTTGCATTATTTTAGTTTGTTATTATAGTTTCAGTCAGAGGTCAAGACAGAACTCTGTAATGAGCGGAGGTCCCTGAACGCACCTTGGCGCTCCAGTCCTTGTTGAGGTAGTAGATGCAGGTGATGCAGCGGCCGTCAGAGTTCGGGTTATCGACGTGTTTCACGTAACCTGCCCCGTTTCCAGGGTAACAAGCAACCATCGCCTGGAGAAAAACACACAGAAAACACATTTGATCAGACTTCAGTATTTTAGCTAAGCCCCTCCCCTTCAGACCGACCCCAACCATCCATTCACCACCACCAGGGTCAAGCTAAGCCCCTCCCCTTCAGACCGACCCCAACTATCCATTCACACACCAGGGTCAAGCTAAAGCCCCTCCCCTTCAGGGACCTACCCCAACTATCCATTCAACCACACCAGGGACAAGCTAAGCCCCGCCCCTTCAGACCGACCCCAACTATCCATTCACCACCACCAGGGTCAAGCTAAGCCCCTCCCCTTCAGACCGACCCCAACCATCCATTCACCACCACCAGGGTCTAGACCCCGGGGGGTTTCATCGGATCGGTTCTCCCCTCCCGAATGATACTCCCGCACAACGGGGCCGAATCGTATATATAAATATTAGGGGTGTAACGGTACACGTACCCGTACCGAAATTATTCGGTACGGGCCCTTCGGTTCGGTACACGTGTGTACCGAAGTGTACCGAACGAATATAACGTTAAACGTAAAAAATTGAGAACGTGAACAACTTCTTGGAAGTAATCTCAGGTGCTGCGTCGCAGCATTCAGAGTAATTTGCTCACATTGGGTTCAACGCGTCATAGAGCGAGCAAGTCATTTCATTGGACGAGCTGGTCAGAGGGATGCGTTCAAATGCAGTCAGTAATTTGAGGAACTGTCGAAATGGCGAACGCAGATAAAGTTGAGCTCGAAAATCCTCCAGCATCATTGAAGTCTCCGGTTTGGGAACATTTTGGTTTCGCAGTTACGAACAAGGATGACGGACAAAGACAGGTGGACCGAACCAAAGCCGTTTGTCGGCATTGTTCAACTAACATTGGTTACGCGGCTGCAATACATCAAACTTGCACACTCATTTGAAAAGGCATCACCCGAACATGAATATCACCGGTACCAAAAGAAAAAAGACTGAAGTGCAAACCCAACTCCCGCTAGCATTTAGCCTCCACCACTCGCAGAGAGTTCAGACCGAGCCAACGCTATTACAAACGCCAAGTATCCTTATGTTGCCATGGTAGCAAAGCGCTACCTGGCTGTATCTGCTACCTCTGTCCCTAGCGAGAGGGTGTTCTCCACAGCAGGAGACATTGCTAGTGCCAGCAGATCTGCCCTTTCAGCAGCAAGGTGGACAAGTTCATCTGTCTTTAAAAAAACATGAAATGACAAGCCAGTCCTAATGTCAAACTGGCTGCTTAGGTACTAGTACAGTACAAATACAGATTATTTCAGTTCATCGAAAAGCTGCATCTTAATGTTTATTTTATTATATTTTATATTTATTTGAGTGAATATTCATAGTTTAATAATAATTAAAAACCCAAAACTAATAGTTTATGTTTTGTGAGTACTAGAACAGTACAGTTCAAATACAGATTATTTCAGTTCATCGAAATGCTGCACCTTAATGTTTATTTTATTATATTTTGTATTGATTTGAGTGAATACATTATTCACAGTTTAATAATAATTAAAAAAAAAAAATTTATGTTATGTGATAATTTTTTCTGCTGTACCGAAAACGTACCGAACCGAACCGTGACCTAAAAACCGAGGTACGTACCGAACCGAAATGTTTGTGAACCGTTACACCCCTAATAAATATGTACTCTTACATCAACACCGTCTCTCCTGATTGAAATAATAATAAATTACATTTCTATAGCGCCTTTCAAGTGTGTGTGTGTGTGTGTGTGTGTGTGTTGTGGTTGTGTGCATACGGCGACAGTTGCACGTACACAAACTGTTCAAAGCATGCATGTTCTTCACGTATGTGTTGTTGTGTGTGTGTGGGTTGTGTGTCGTTTGGTGATCTGCAAATAATATCACGTTCATCAGGGGGTTGTGTTGTGTAATGTGTGCATACGGCGACAGTTGCACGTACAACAAACTGTTCAGAGCATGCATGTTCTCAACGTGTGTGTGTTTGTGTGAAGTGTGTGTGTGTGTGTGTGTGTGTGTGAGAGAATGTTTGTTTTTCCAAGAAGGACATCCTGACAGACGGCGTGTAATCTCTGATCTCCCTGTTCGGGACTAAAGGTCGCTGCAGGGTCAAGCTAAGCCCCTCCCCTTTTATGGCGTGTAGTGTGGAGGGGAGTTCCTGACCATTTTGTATTTGTTTATGCCTCCTCTGTTTCTTAAGGGGTGGTCAGGGGATATGTTGGTCAATGTTTTTGATAAAAGTCACAGTATACGATGTCATTAAACAAAAAAGTCTTAATATATTTAAGTATTTCGCAAAAAGTCAAGTCCAACATGTCGCTAAAAAGTCATTTTATTTTATGGGAAAAGAGTCCTTTGTAAAGTTTGTCGTACAACATTTGAAAAGAAAAGTCACAAAAAAGTCATAAAACAATCTGGGTGTGTGTGTG
>RQJG01051830.1:0-35173 GCA_009756435.1 Chionodraco myersi
CAGAGGACAGAAGATCAAACAGAGGTCAAAGACACACCATCAAAGAGATGAAACTATATTTCAGATTCAAACTGGACTCAGTTCCAGCATGAGTTGATGATGAACAACAGAACACATGTTGATAAGAACACAGACTGCAGGTACCCTCACATCTACACCTGATAGCCTCGAGCAGAGTTCTAGGTCGGTCCTAGCCTTATACTATAAAACGAGAACCGTTAATTGAGCTATGCGTGCCACTGTTCAGCGTTCTTCACAAGAAGCCGTGGCTCCTCCGAAAGGAGAGACGTAGAGGAGTATGTCGATCCCTTGGTCAGGGAGCGAGCAAACCGAATAAGACACTGGGACTCTCTTGGAGCGTTGGGAACAATCCAGGAGAATGGAACCTGTTCGTGGGACCGTCATAATAACTGAATTCAGTTTAACAAGCCCTTTTATACCAAACAAGTAGTAGGGTTCGGATGGAACTCCTTTACTAATATTCACGCGGAGTTGGTAACACACAGGTGAGTAAACAGAGCAAGGGAAAACAAAACACAAACAGAAAAAATTAAAAATCGCTGGAGAGTCACCCTGACACCGCTGCAGTAGGTGAATAAGTTAAGGGATTTGACCCATAAATGAATTAAATCATGGAGGAATGAAGGAACATCAGCGTAGCCCCGATTCACCAAATCAAGTGGAGCAAATGAATACGAAATTTTCAAATTACACAACACAATCTTGAAAAAGCTGAACACCTTCACCGAGCCTAAAAAGAAGGTAACTTCTAGCATGGGCACAGTCAGCTATCACGGAACTGAACTAGTGTCCTCAGAAAGGGCAGGAACAGATCAGACACTATACATTACAACAGTGAAGCAAGAGTGCAGTAAAAAGAGTAGACTTACATATTATATTTTTCATTTCATTTCAAACCTTTATTTATCCAGCTGTATCCCATTGAGATCATTGACCTCTTTTTCAAGGGAGACCTGCTCAAGTAGTTCCACATGAAACATACAAACATAAACAGAACAACAAAAGGACATCTAACAGCATCATTTACAATAACTGAAAAACCTGACGGCGCTGTCCAGCTGGTACTCCATACACCTCGGCCATCGCCTTCATTGTGAGTTCAGCCCGAAGGTTACTGATGATGATAATAATAATACAAAATGAAAAAATGATTTGTGGAGCTCTTTTTAAAAGTCCCATGTCATGGCCATTTCTACTGATCATAATTCCAGTGTTTCATTTAATTTAATTTCAAACCTTTATTTACCCAGGTGTATCCCATTGAGATCATTGATCTCTTTTTCAAAGGAGACCTGCTCAAGTAGGTTCCACATGAAACATAAAAAAACATAAACGGAACAACAAAAAGGACATCTTACAGCATCATTACAGGGATTACAATTTACAATAACTATCCACATGAGCAGGTACCAACAGATTCCGATTGAGTAGTATCCAACCGAGCTTTAAAAACATCCAGTGGCACCAGATTGCTCAGTTTCCATTTAATGTGCAGACTATTCCAAGACAGAGGAGCTGCGCATCTAAATGCTATCTTCCCTAAGACAGTCCTAGCAGTTGGCACATTTAATAAAACCACAGCATGCGATCTCAGGCAGTAGCCACTTACAATTCTCCGTGAGATCAGGGAGCAGATGTAGGATGGAAGTTTCCCTAGCATGGCTTTGTATATAAAAATGTACAAGTGACTGAGCCTCCGTTCAGTTAGTGAAAGCAAACCAGCCCTTGCATACAGGGTACAGTGATGGGTTAATGCTTTACAGTTTGTCACAAATCTCAGTGCACTGTGATACGCAGCATCTAACTTGACCAGGCAATTGGCAGGTTTTCCTGGCCTCAAGCGAGAAACAGGACTTGTTCCTGTAGAAGAAACCTAGCCTCACCCTCAGCTTTTTAAGCAGGTTATTGACATGACGTTTAAAAGTGAGACAATCATCAAGCCAGATACCAAGGTATTTGTAACAGGTAACCACTTCAAGTTTTGTTCCTTGCGTAGTTACAATATCTACAACAGGCTCTGGTGTATTTTTAGCTTTAGAAAAGAGCATTACCTTGGTTTTATCCACATTTAAAAGAAGCTTTAGTTCAGAGAGCTGAGTCTGAATAATGTTAAAAACAGCCTGTAATTTAACACCAGCCTCGTTAATGGAGGGACCTGCACAGTACACCATGGTAGCCAGTATAGGCATGTCCAGCCATGCAGTGGGTGGTTTGTAAACTACCTCTCTGAAAGGTCCCAATGTGTTCACTTTGATGGGCTGTCTTCTGAGTGGTTAAACATCACTAATGGTGTTCCTCAAGGTTCTGTTTTAGGTCCACCTTTATTCTCCATCTACATCAACAGTTTAGGTGAAAATGTGGATGGAGCTACTTTACATTTTTATAAAATGTTGTGCATATCAACAGCACAATATAAATAATCAAAAATATATGTACACCATCGAATTTTTTTTAACAACAAATGTATTACCACATTGGACGAGTAGGATCGACCTCTTTTACTGGACTTTTGAGTTTTTTCCTTTTATCTTTATTATAATTCAGCAGTATTTCATTTAAAAAGTGATTTTTTTTCCTACACCTTCAATGTCATGTCTCCATGCTTTAATGTTCAGAAATGATGGCCCGCTCTGTTGTGATTGGTCAACCGCCTAGAGATGTCCCGCCCCTTAGTCAATCACGTACAATGTGTTGGAGCGCTATTTTCGCATTTTCGAATCATAAATCTATCGATCATAAATCTCTCTATTAGATTTATGATTCGAAAATCATAAAAGTAGGGTAGACATGTGGATATTATCCGACTGAACAAAAGTGATCTGTCTCTTAAAGGGGACCTACCATGCAAAATGCACTTTTGTACGTCTTTTATACATGAATATGTGTCCCCGGTGTGTCAGGGAACTCACCAAGTGTCAGAAAACACAACCCTCTCTCTTTTCCTCCGTACCCAAATCTCTAAAAACGGATCTGATACAGATTTGAACATTCTCTGACGTCAGAAACGAGGAGCTCCGCCTATATGGGCAACTCTCCACCTATCAGGAGGAGACAGCCACGGCCATTGCTGCTCGAAAGCGCTGGAGACGCTGTAGTACATATGCCAGGCATGTAGGTGGCGCTGTAGTCTGCCACAAAAGCAGCGAAGAAGACTTCTCAGAATCAGCCCTTGCAAAAACAGGGCAAAAAGATCAAATAGTGCGAAATGAGGCATGATCTGTTTGGTATTTTGAAAAAAAAAATGATATTAGATTATTAAAATATTGCATGATAGCTCCACTTTAAATGTGTCTCAACCAAATACCTTATTTCCAGCTATTTTCCAAAATCCTATGTAGAGATTGCATTGCTTTTTGTCCAATGAACCCATGTGCAGCTTACTTCCGGGTTTTAGGACGTGTCACTCTATAGGAGGGCTAATGTTACATAGTGATGTCACTATGTTGTGGAAGTAAACCAAGAGTCCAATGGAGGCGTTTCAGGCAGAGGTGGGAGGGAACACTAAAACCTATAGAACTACCTCACCACCTTCAAAAAACTCACCTCTTCAATCTGGCTTTTAATGTGTGATTGTTTTTGTATTATTTGACTTTAACTTTAATTATATATTTATTTGTTGTTCCTTTCTTTTCTTTTCTTTTCACTATATCTGTAAAGCGTCTTTGAGCACCTGTAAAAGCGCTAACAAAATAAATCTATTAGTATTATATTGCATTTAGCTGACGCTTTTATCCAAAGCGACTTAAATAAATTATCATCTGTGCGTATGTGCAATTACAACTACAAAATATAACATGAGTTACATGGAAGAGAAATTGCTGTTATCTCAGGTCTCCGTGGGCGCTTGTGTCACTGACTCCCACCCCACCTACCGGTGATTTAGCAACAGCTGTAAATGCTTTCACATTACATTGCATTTAGCTGACTTTTATCCAAAGCGACTTACAATAAGTGCGTTCGACCAACAAAATACAAACTTGGAGAAAACAGAATCATAAAGTACATCAGGTTTCATAGAGCAAAAACATTTCAAGTGCTACTCAACTGGCTTTAGGTAAGCCAGTCCTTTATTAGTATATATTATTATTAGAACTACAGGGAAGGGAAGAAAAAAGCAGAATAAGGCCTCCTTGGAAAATACTTATTGTTTCTAGACCAGCAGCAGTCCTTATTACGAGCCTAAAGTAACTACAAAAAGACAATCATTATATTTTCTTTTCTTTGGCTCGCTGTGCGGTTTCTAAACAGCCTCATTAACCGCCATCAGCCGATCAGCAAACAGTCGTGGAAACCAATCCCAGCCTCATCATTATTCCTCCGCCTCCTCTCAGGACGCGGTGACTCCCGCGCTGTGATTATTGTTCTCATTTTCAATTTGCAGCGGATTTAAGAAAGATGAAAGCTCATATCGACTCGATGTCAGCATGTCCTCCTCTCGCTCGTGTTCAGGAATAGATTACATGTCAGCTGTGATTGAGAAGACAGAAGTCCGAGCAGAGAAAGCAACGAGCGGTGATTTAATGATCGTGTCTGCTGTAAGGTGACGTGTGCAGACCTTATGATTCATCTGTGAGACCAATCACAGTCGGACAACAACGATAGTTTGAGTTGAATCTCCGCAGGCAGGAAGTCATTACAGCAAGACGACTGCTGCGAAAACAATATCAAGTAATGCAAGCTATAAACACAGATTACATAACACATTATCTTTGTCACACGGTTTTTTTCGAGATGGAGGAAAATGTTGTACTTATTCCCCAAAACATTTATTTATTTATGAAGGAAAATTAAAGATCCTTTGAAGATTTATTTATGTATTATTTGTTGTTGTCTTTATTAGGATCCCCATTAGCACTAGCATGAGCATTGGCTATTCTTCCTGGGGTCCTCACACACTCAAAACATACATACAACTAAATTAAAACAAAACAAAACAGCTCATAATTTCATGCAATTTACAGTGAAATTAAGTGAAAACTAAAATGGTCATCCAGTTATCGCCATCCTAAGGCCAAACAAAAGTAAATACAAATAAGTGTACATAATAATATATGCATACATAGCCACAGGCACAGTTCAAATTTTATAATACTTAAATATTATTTTAGCAACCTTTTGAAATGAATTTGAGAATGTTCCTGAATGATATGGACGGATCAAGAGTTCCAGCGGACCATGGCTCTGTAACTGACTGTTTTCTGTCTCATATTTGATCTAGATGTGGGTAATACAAACCTTCCTTCTATTGTATGTCGTGTTTGATAGTTATGTTGAGCATACTGCGCTATAAACCTTTGTGATAATATATCTGGTGAGTGAGTCACTCGTTTATTTTATTGATATTTATTATTAATATTATGCTGTTTGAGGAAAACATGATTCGATGCTTTTAGGTATCTGGAGATTATTTGAAAATAGTTTTTTTTTAAACAGTTTTACAAAAAATATGTGTTTTCAAAGAAACAAAACAGGATTTACGAAAACAAATAAACTCTTACTTGTTTTAATCATAAGCCCACAACACTTTAAGATCTTGAACATTAGACCGAAACATCCCTGGGTAACTCGAAAGAATAATCTTATTTCTACTGAAAATGTTTGCTATTTATCTTTAAATCCAGTGTTGTCTATTTTTCTCTTTACTTTCAGCTGCATTTTACAGTCCTCATAGAATAATTGAGTTGTCAATTCTGTACCCATGGAGAGCTTTAGTTACCCGTAAAAAAACAAAACCATGCCTTTCTAGTATTGCTCACAAATAAAGGAAAGACTATTAGAAACACCTAACCCTTAGATAAATAAGTGGGTCTTTTTGGACCCGGTGAGGTGGTTTTTCTTGAAGTATCTTTGTAATTACATTTTTTTATCATTTCATATTCCAGCTATTCCTCAACAAACATGTTTTGGATATCAAGCCATTCACATTTTAAATTTACATTATAAGAAATTGTAGTTTTTGTATTTCTACCCCAAGCTTCCACAAGTGGGTCAAAAATGACCCGCATGCATTTCCTATGGGATCCTATGGGAACCTTTGATTCTTATCACCTGTTGCTGTCAGGAATACATTCACTGTAGGACACACAGACTACATCACAAGTGACACCTCTCAGGAAGATTATTTTACACAGCAAGATCTGATACCTGTCAGTATAATAATAATAATAATAATAATACATTATATTTTTATAGGGCTTTTCAAGGACTCAAAATCGCTTTACAATATAAGGGAAGGTTAGGGTGGGAGGTATAGGACTATCAAACTTGATCAACCGGCATGGATTGATGGGGGGTGGGCTATGAGTAGACAAGAGGAGAAGAGATGAGTTTTGAAAAGGGACTGGAATACTGTGAGGGTCTCAGAATAGCGGATATCTTTGGGACAATATGTTCAAAACGTTTTCTTTCAAAATGTAAAAAAAAAATCAAAAATTCTAAATTGTGAAAAATTTAATATTTCTAGTGTGAACCAAAATATAATACTAAATATTATACAAGTGATTTTTCTTAACCAAAATGACAAAAATGGCATAAAAACACATATTATTCTAATACGGGTCCTTTTAGACCCACTTGTGGAAGAGAGTAGGGTCCGGGCAGTCTAAGGGCATCTCAGGGTTAAAAGAAGAAAACGATGGAAGTGCAAGAGAGTAAATATTGTGCAAATCATAATAATGTTATTTTTAAATACATTCAAATGATTGTTTTGATGTATTTGCCTTTTCCAAGGTTTTTCTTTTACCTTGGAGGAAGGTGTTTTTAAGGTACGACACATTCATGCCCTCACAACCTTCAATGCGATCATAAAATATTCACGACTGCTCAAAACATCACATTTATTTTTATTACACCACTTTACTTTTTAAGGGATTTGACGGCACATTAGCTTAAATGTCACTCTGGTGTCAAACTGGACATGAATACAGAAACACAGCGATCAATGAGAGCACAACATGATATATGACATTAGCGTCGCAATTATTACGCGTACCTCACAAGTACACGTATCGTTTTCAGGGTTATTTTACAGCATACACCCCTGAGATTATTTTGTTTAGTTCTTTATTATTTTCAAAAAAAATAAAATATTTTTTTTAAATATCTTTGATTTAGATTTTATTTATTTTAATTTGTTGTATTTAATAAATATATATATATATATATATATATAAAAAAAAAATACAAATAGGTAACATGATGCAATACATTAAAGTGCCAGACAATGCCTCCACTTGTATTAATTAGCATCCAACAAACCCTCCTAACCACAGAGCTGATATCCATCATATATCTCAACCTGTCCTCCCTGCTGAGGTTGTGTGTGTGTGTGTGTGGTGTTGTGTGTGGTGATGTGCTGTGGTGTTGTGTGTGCTGTGGTGTGATTCGCGTTCAAAACGTTGACCTCAGTGTCAGATATGATTATGCTCAGAGGATGAAGTTTAAAGTCTCCTAGATATTAAGCTCCAACACCTTTCACTGTGACCCTTTAAAAAATTAAAAATACATAAAGTGCTGAGCGCAAAAAGTGTCTGTGTTCATGCGGAGATGAGGAGGAAGAGGAGGAAGAGGAAGAGGAGGAGGAGGAGGTGATAACCATCATCAGCTTTTAGCAGAGTTGAGGTTCATTAGCGCCCATTTAGCCCCGAGGCTCACAGGAGGAGAGCAAGGCTGACAGGAAGCAGAAGTGGTGCTAATGCAAACTGTCAGCATCCATTATGAGCTTCATCTGAACTGCACACGGAGATCTGAACACTGTTTGAAAAGCAGTGGCGGAGGAAGAATTCAGATGGTTTGAAACGGTTCTATTAGGATTGTAGTTTCCCATTCCTGTAGTCGCGTGTCACGGCCCGTCCACACAGCGGCGTGCGTTGAAGCTTCCAACGCTTCTGCCCGTTCACTTTGAATGGGGTGACGTCACTTTTAGCCGAACTGCATTTTGGGAAGCCACGTGGAGCGTTGCTGGCGTTGCTGGCGTTGCTGGCTTAAAAAGTTCAGCAATGTTCAACTTTTGACGCCTCGGCAGAAGCGTCAGCCAATGAAATCCCGTTTATGCAAATCTGCCAGTACAAGCGCTACCCAATCAAACCGCGTGTATGCTGGGAGAGACTACGCAGGTCATTTCCTCATATTCCAAAAAATGGAGCGGTAGTGAATCACCCGGTGCTGAATGATCGGTCTCTGTTCATCTACCGGGATACAAACCGGAGGAGCGGGGCATGGAGGGAGGGGGCAGAGACAGTGGATGAAACTGGTAGGTTTTCGCCTGTTTGGGGATTTTATATCCAGTTTACTTCGTTTTAACATTGCTATTGCTTTGTATGCCGGGGGCGGGAGATTCATGTGATTGGTTGTTGGTCGCATTGCTCGCAAAAAATCCTCGAGCTTCAGACACGCCCACCGCCAAGCGTCAACGCACGCCGCTGTGTGGACGGGCCATTACAAAGGTTTGTGTGCATGGAAATGCTCCTTTTTGAACCTTCAGGCATGGAGACATGTCACAGTAGAGACACTACATACTAATATGAATATGTCCTCTTTAACTTAAGGAGATCTAGGACAAATAAAGTTTGCAGGTTGTCTTACAAAAAATAGTAGGCATACTCTAAGAAGTTGTTTGTTTCCCATTTGGTTAAAACATATGCTTCAATCTGCTGATCCATGGGACCATGCCCTTGCAGGTCGTAGTGTTTCCTTGAGAGTCTCCACGTCTTTAAGTTGTTTGTGCGAGAAACTAAATGACCTCCTGTTGGAATTGAATATGATGTTGTTGTTTTTCACGCTCTGACTCAACTGATCCTTCCAGAATGCAACATGCCAGATACTTAAGACATAAACAAAGTTGTATTAAATAGTGCAACGCCAATGGTGCACGCAAGATGCAGGAATAAGTCAACTATATACATGTAAAGACAATTAAAATAAAACTGAATGTCAAATTGAATACTGCAAAGTGAACTCTAACACTGTATATTGTAATAATACTTTAAAAAAGTGTTACGGAAAGACCCAGCTTTCCTGACTGAGGGCCTGGTCCTTTTTGAAAGAGGGGAGGGGGGGTGCATGTCTCTATTGATGAACGTTCATCAGCATGCAGGGGGGCCTCGTCCGTCACTGCGACGAGTTCAGCTTCTGATTCACCCGACGTTCATCCCTCCAGAAGAGAAGAGATTCGTATTATCGTTTATACGGCCAGACTTCAAAGTATGGCCAGGGTTAGGGTAAAGTAAATACAAAATAAATAATGATCTTAGTCAACTAACACTGATGTGAATTTGACAACAAATGTTGAATCATCATGTGAAAGCACCACTTTAAATACGTTGTGCTCGGTGGTGTCCTTCTATAGGAGACAAGCATTACAACAATGACTAATCAACTTAGGATTTCTTCACAACAACCAAAAAGAGAGGGATTTTAACATCTTTCCATCAATTAACGTTATGTTTTGATAAAGATTTCTGAAATAGAGTTTTTTTTAGTCCAAAATCATTCTTATTTTAGCTCACTTTGCAGCATGGTTTAATTAGTGGCAGTCTGTTGGTCTGTTGGCCCACCACTTCCACGTGAAAAGGCTACACATGTAGGGTTGTGTCGTTTGCATGACTTAATTTGCATTATTCGATATATACATGTTACATAACACATCATTGATTTGATTCTATTATCAATATGTGCTTTTTTTTTGTGTATAAGCGCTTTTACATGGACACAATGCAGTATACTATGAGTACCTGGATGGTACAAAACGATTAGTGTACATCCCGTGTCAATGATGTCCAGTTCTTGAGAATGGTAGCAGTGGTTGAAGTCAATTTTAATACAATTGTCAAGAGAGTAAACAACCCGACAGATATTTTCTGCGGGGGACAAATTCGGTTTTTAATAAATGCATTTCAAATCTGCCATTAAAAGAAGAAGAGTGGGTCAGAAGCAAGTTCTATAGAGACACTACTTTACTACCACTGTTGTGTACACAGTGTACTTATGCATGTGTTTGAAGTATCTACAATTATAACATTTACAAGAAGCCTACGAACCAATCAGATGGAAGGATTCTGTTTCCGTGGTAACTGTGGTATAATTTCAGCAAAAGTGAGCGAGTGAGACTGACTGACACGAAACAATCAGCCGAGAGTTCAGACGTTCGGCAGCCGTCAGTCTGAACTCTCGGCTGATTGGAAGTTTCTTCCTCTTTCATTCTGAAACTTTTATCACAAGTCTTTAATGGTCATGTCTCAGCTGGTTGAGACTGGAATCTGTTCATTCATTTACCCAAGCTCACAAAGAAAATTCCTCACTGTGAACCGAACCTAATTCTGTCTTTTCAGAAGTAGTAGAAGAAGAAATTACCCGAACCTCTGAATCTGTCAATCTTTCAAACAGTAGCAGTTTGTCAGCTGTGGCACTAATGAGCGAAATAACTAGAAGCCTTTGCCTCGTGCAGGAAAACAGCATGAAAACAATACTTTTCAAACACCTGGGAAGATGTCCTTTCTTTTATTTTGGCAGGAATGAAATCTAAGTTCTCAGAAAGATGAGTCAGCGCTTCAGTTGACAATAAAGTCCGGAAGCAGAACTCTTTATGGTATTATTTTCTCTGATCTAGTCAGAATTAATCACCACTTGGAGCAACGTGTTAGCTCTGAAACGGAGGCAGTTAAGTTCAAAGCAAGAGACCAGAAAATAAATGCAAAGAAAACATTGCAAATTACCAAACCAAATGTTTTGCGAGCGAATATGTTTTTTTATCTACAGAAGTTGGCTTAACGAGGGACAACGGGTCTTTATCATGTTGTTGTTACCTGTTGTGTTGTGTTGTTGGGTCGTCACTGCAAAATATATCAATACACACTGGGTCCTGCTTACGCTGTTGGGGTTTCTTTTGAATAAATGACCAGCTACCTGCCAATTATCCTGCTTATGTCAAGGCAACTTACTAAATAACTAAGTAATTTCACACAAAAAATGTATTTAAACATATTTTATTAACTCAACTTAAAATTACAGCAACTCTGATTGCGGTTTTCTGTAACTGTCCAAGTCTGTTCACATTTCCTTTTCCATTAACCAGTCTTTAAACACTGCCAGAGCCCATGCTGTGTTCCTGTTATTATTTACTTCCTGTCTGTCTTCTTCAGCTTTTTTACTGGGGACAGTTCTCCATAATGAATCCAAAGTATAGTGGTTCTCCACAAATATAAAAATTAATATTCAAAAAGTATTACATTGTGGTAAATGTTCAATTGAAAAAAATTGACCGGATGTCTTTCTGCGGATTGATTCAGCTGCACATGGTACTGAATTCAGAGCGTCCTTAGCAACATTCTGCTATCCAGATAAAACCAGTGGTGAACCTTCAGAGAATAGCCTTGAACACTGAGATAAAACTACATTAATTATATAAAAAATGTAAATAAATGGAATACATGATCGTATCTGTGTTTTCTGTAATATTACAGTGTTACGTTGATTTGTTTGTGTTTCTCGGTCCATGCATTACGTATTGGAATGGTTTTGCTTGAGTTTGATCAGTGGCGGCGCCAGAGATTTTCTCTAGGGGGTGCTGTCGGGTAGCTTGACGTTTCATAGAGGGTGCTCAAACATTAAGGGTTTCCCATTAATGCACCAGCGCTACAGTTGAATTTTCTACTGCAACACCACACACCCACACACACGCACACACAGTGTACCCGCGACTGTTACAATGAACGCTCGATAATCAGCTCACGGCATATAGGTGTAAGTAGGGGTAAAGTGCTATTTTTACAAGTGGGAAGTGGACCTCACCTCCTCTAGGAGGGTCCTCACCTCCTCTACTGGGGTCCGGGGGCATGCTCCCCCGGGAAGATTTATTTTTAAATATTGAAGCCAAAAGCATCAATCTGGTGCACTTTGAGAGCAACATTAAGAGATCTATGGATACATCTCTCAACACCCATATGAAACAGAACTGTAAACAGATTTTCTATTTCTTTATGGACATTTTACAAATCACTCCCCTTTTAAAACAAACCGTTTGAGACCCACTGAGATAACTAGACTATCTGAGAGTATTTTACTTCACCTGAGCTGAGGTTATCTGAGACTCTCAGTCTGACAGGAGAGAGTTCTCCCTCCACCTTGTTGTTGAAAAAGCTCCTTATATCCATTAGCTTGGCTAGCTAGCACCTGATCTAGCTAACAGGAAGTCACTCAAGTGTCACAAAGTAATTTAGCCTATGGGTAGGTCAAACATCGAATGGGTGCTGGCCAGTGGCCTAATCATATCACCTGTGTTGGCTTTATGTTTTTGGTCAAAAATGTGTTTGTTTCACATTTGCATTGATGTAATCAATACTTTTTCTAATTTAATTTAATACAAATAATAATAATGATTTTCGAAAAAAAAAAAAAACATTTGTTGGGGGTGCTTAGGGGGTGCTTTGGCAATCCTGGGGGGTGCTCCCCCCTGGCGCCGCCCCTGAGTTTGATCAACCAATCATATATTGATTTGTAGCCAATGGGCGTATTCTTTTGGAGTTTCCCTCGGTTCCAAGGTACTCTAGAAGGCCCGGTAGTTCACTGGCTCGAGACAGAGGATCCAGCGTAAGTGCTACGTAGCAATTCATTTGAAGTTTTATTTACGTCGAAATGGCAACAGGTGAAGATGATGTTGTTGCGGAATTGTTGTTAGTGCCCTTTTCAAGACGACCATCCAGTAAAAAGATGGACATTATAAAAAAAGTCTGTCCAACGCAAAGTGACTGCCTCTGTGACGTCCGTCTGACTAGAACAACCGCATTTTCGAATCAGGGGGAGGGTGTGTACAGAAGGTCCAGTTGTGATAGACACGGTTCGCTACTGGATAAAACAGACCACGGAATTAGCTAATTGACCAATTACAATTGAGTATTCCACCAAGCCATTTGTTAACTTGATGTACTTCGGTTCTTCCCTCAGGTCAGCTGTTGGCAGGGACTTGTGAGATCGTCACTCTGGATCGAGACAGCAGCCAGCCGAGGAGGACCATCGCCCGGCAGACGGCTCGCTGCGCCTGCAAGAAAGGACAGATCGCCGGGACGACTCGCGCCAGACCGACCTGCGTCGACCGTAAGACAAAAAGCATGCTAATTTAACAACAACTAAACATTTGTTTGTCCATCCCATCTGATACATCACCTATCAGTCCTATCACGGTCCAACGTACCAGCATTTAACCTTTCATGTTATCTAACTTATTGTTTCCTACCAAAAGCACCGTCGTTTCACGTGTTGAACTTCTTTTTTATGGTTGGATGGTTTTCCATTGGTGGAATCATAGGAAACAGAAAGCAGTCAGGTGTTACATCTGATGTGTTCATGAGTCATTCAAACTTCTCCATTTGCGTCCCTCCATTACAAACTGTTTTTCCTGTCTCGCTGTATATTTCCTGTTATGTAATGAAACTAATCATTCCCATATCAGTTGAATATACCTGCGTTCACCCTACGTCTGTAACTCATTCCGTTGCATTGGACTGCATTGTCTTATTTCACAGTTTGGGGGCTTGTAGACACTCCAAATACCCAAATGTATGTGCAAAAGCACAAAAAAAGTATAATGTATCCCCTTTAACAAGTACTTGTTCTACTGTTTCTTATCCTTGATCATTATTCACTGCAACCAGTCCGTAGATCAGGGATGGGCAACTTTGATGGTGGTGGGGGCCACATAATTGATGTACTGGCCACCAGGGGGCCGCAGATTCACTTGGAACACACACACACAAAAATTCCATGTGTTGTATGTAATTATTAACAAATATACTAAGTCTGACATCTTCATTGACATTTTACAATCAAAGGGAACATCCTCTAATAAGCTCACAAAACAAATATCAGTTCACAGAAATGTTATTTCATTTTTACAAGTGGCATGTTTGTATTGAACAGGTTATTAAACAGTGGAATAAAGTTATTTTAAACTATTGGAAAGCACGGAAATTGTGTGTGTATTGAGATTAACAATTAAGATGACATAAAAATGAAGTCATGAACACTAACCCAGACATTAGTTTAGTCTAACTTGAACCTAAAACACTTGTAGCCAGTCTCTGCATTCCCCTTATTCCACAATAAGGGGAATGTCAACACGCCCACACTTTGCTGTTCCTCAGCGTCACTCCCCCTCCCTCCCGCTGAAATTATGAATGAAAAGCGTAGTAATAATCATAGATAACACGGCAGGGTCCGTGACAGTTTGTTTTCATCTGATTTCAAATAAACAAAGTATTTTTAAGAATATTAAACTTGTTTCGCCAAATTCAGATGATAAATACAACTTGTAAGCTTGTAAAGGCATCATTACAAAAGGCAACTTAACGTCACAGCAGGCATAACAACAGCCGTGTTTCTTGTGAGGGTTTCCCCGGGAAACAAACACAATACACACAAACGCGTCACAGATTGTTTTGCGGTATTTGAAATCATGTACGCAGCTCGCGACGTAACTAGGAGTCTAGTGGACGGTATCAGTACTACAAGTAAAAAAAATGAAAAAAAATAAATAATTTTTCTTTAAATTAATTACGTTGTTTATAAATTAATCTGAGGACCGCAAAAAGAGGAGGTGGGGGCCGCATGCGGCCCGCGGGCCGCCATTTGCCCATCCCTGCCGTAGATGTACGTGTTTCACAGCTTGTGGCTAAACTTGCACTTTATGTAGGAAACAGATAACTGCATCCTCCCTTCGTAAATCCTCCACATCTTTTCATCTGGACCGCAGGGTTCAAAAGGTCAAAGCCCAGATTGGAACAGCCCGGTGTTGCATATCATTTCATCAACGGCTGCCTTTCTGTTTCTCTTTCTGCCATCTGGAGGCGATGAACAGCTGGAGCGACTGCTTCTGCTCTGCAGGCATCTTACAGCCTCTCCTGGAGATTTTCAGAGACTTAACAGTTGTTTATCTGAGTTGAAGAAACTCCTGCTGCTTTCCCCTCCATAAAGCTTCTGTTCAATGGAAATGCAGATGCTTTCTCCTTCAGATCTTAGTTTGTCCTCACATCAGCAATGCTTTCCGTCGGGACAATTACAACTTTAAGAAATGCTCAAGATTCAAACAAGGTGTGTTTTCGCAAGTTCAGCGAAAATACGAAAGTGAAAGTGTGTGTTTTTGGAGATGAAGTTTGTGTTGTTGGGGGTTAAACTTCTTGTTGTTGGAGGTAAATACACTGAACAAAAATATAAACGCAACACTTTTGTTTTTGCTCCCATTTGTCATGAGATGAACTCAAAGATCTAAAACATTTTCTACATACACAAAATAACCATTTCTCTCAAATATTGTTCACAAATCTGAAAAATGTGTGATAGTGAGCACTTCTCCTTTGCCGAGATAATCCATCCCACCTCACAGGTGTGGCATATCAAGATGCTGATTAGACAGCATGATTATTGCACAGGTGTGCCTTAGGCTGGCCACAATAAAAGGCCACTCTGAAACGTGCAGTTTTGCTTTTGGGTCTGGGGGGGTCCGAAAACCAGTCAGTATCTGGTGTGAGGGGTAGGATTAGGGTTAGGGGTAGGGTTAGGGTTAGGGTATTTTGTTGTGAATTGAGTGGCCCATGGTGGTGGTGGGGTTATGGTATGGGCAGGCGTATGTTATGGACGACGAACACAGGCCACTCGATTCACAACATTACCCTAACCCTAACCCTAACCTTACCCCTAACCCTAATCCTACCCCTCACACCAGATACTGACTGGTTTTCGGACCCCCCAATAAAGCAAAACTGCACGTTTCAGAGTGGCCTTTTATTGTGGCCAGCCTAAGGCACACCTGTGCAATAATCATGCTGTCTAATCAGCATCTTGATATGCCACACCTGTGAGGTGGGATGGATTATCTCGGCAAAGGACAAGTGCTCACTCTCACACATTCTTTCAGATTTGTGAACAATATTTGAGAGAAATGGTTATTTTGTGTTTAGAGAACATGTTTTAGATCTTTGAGTTCATCTCATGGAAAATGGGAGCAAAAACAAAAGTGTTGCATTTATATTTTTGTTCAGTGTATGTAAACGTTTGTGTTATGGATGTTAACCTGTTAAGCCCCATAGCCTGCTGGCTTTTTTTTCACAAAACTGTGTCTCAGGGCTTCTTAACAGTTCACAACCCACTTAATGGGAAAAAACTCAGCTACCTGACGATATGAACCATTTTTACCGAAACAAAACACAACTCTAACGCCAAGCGTCTGAATTAGCACTAAGTGCTAACGCACTTAGCACATCACTCACAGTATACATATGTTATACTTCATCGGACAACACACAACTTCACTTTACGGGGCCAAAACGGCAAATAAAATCTTACCTTTGGTGTTTCCTGATCAAAAGTTCTGTTCAATGGCATTAACATGCATATAAACGCTGCTGAAGGTTAATCCAATGTCTCTGTGTCACTTTGAAATTATTACTGATAATTCATCATAACATTTATGTCAATAAGAGTAGTTTTCATATATAGCTGCTATGAGAGCTACAAGAGTGTATGAGAGCTTCCGGTTTTGGGCATGCTGGCTGTGCATCACTCATTCACCAATGGTAATGTTTAGATGGATTTAGGAACTTCCCCTCGATTGTATCGGCTCTATCGGTTAAAAAGAGGTGTCAATCATCAAAATCGACCTATGGGTTCCAGAGATATGGCAAATTCACCCAAATGACCCCAGAGATGGGTTCTTTTTTCTAAACCTCTCTAAAAAGGTCAAATGTCACTTGTTTTGCATCAATCTTGATACAGGGGACTTATTATATGTTGTAGTTTGGATTCCTAAAGCTTTTAGTCTACCATCCCATCATCCAAGGGTGGTGTTCACTGTAAGTAATGTTTTCTTTTTTGGACGGAAACTATAATTTACATTTTTTTACTATATTCAATCTGAATTTACTTTAAAATAAAAAACAGCTATATTGATTCTGACTCTTCTACATCCAACTCATAGGTTTATCATTACTTTGAGAAAACAGATTATTAATGTACCCCTTTTAGAAGATATGGACCTGTGTTCTGGGAATGTCATTTTCGAGCCTGAAACCTGAAAAACAGGCTCAGGGGTGAAAAGGTTAAAGCTGGTGTCTTTTGAGCTGAGGTTTGTGTTGGAGCTAAAGTTGTTGTTGGAGCTAAAGTTGTTGTTGGAGCTAAAGTTGTTGTTGGAGCTAAAGTTGTTGTTGGAGCCAAAGAGAAACAGTTCTTATTGTTGGGGGTACAAGTGTGTGCTGTTGGAGCTAAAGAGTTAATAGTTATGGATGTTTAAGTTTGTGTCTTTTGAGCTGAAGTTTGTGTTGTTGGAGCTGAAGAGACAACGTTTGAATTGTTGGAGTTAAAGACTTAAAAGTTTGTGTGTTTGGGGCTGAAGTTTGTGTTGTTTGAGGTAAAGACACCAAGTTTGTGTTTTTGAAGATGAAGCCGGGAAAAGTGTGTGTTGGTGGCAAAGAGAGAGTTTGCTCTGTCAGTGATCAGAGGTGTGTGAGTCGGCCGCTCGGGGTTATTTCCAGCTGCCTGTTTCTGAGCTCAGAGACTCATCAGCAGCTTCCTGTTGTCTTTACACCCTGAATCCCTCTGAAATAAACTGGCTTACCGATCAAGAACATGTAAATGTTTCATTATCTTTCAATGCAATGCAAGGCCAGGCAAGTGTATCTATATATTTATGCTCATACATTAATAGCATGTGCCATGTATATAAATGTTATGTTCATAAATGTTGTAAGTGACGGGACTACGGATGGAAATGAGCTCAAAGCTAAAATCCGGCTAATTTACATTTGAAAGCATTATTTTGTTTACATGTTCATTAATGTGCACTGTCCCGGTTCAAATACACGATTAAACAAAATGAAAAATTAGGGCATCGTGCTAAAGACACATTAAAATAAATATATCGAACCACATTTCAAAAACAGTCATTATAAAGCCAAGAGAATAGATGTATAAATGCTAAAATTGAATAAAACAGACACAAATTACAAGAATGAAAGAGGATTATAAAATATGATTAGTCGTTTTATTTAATAAAAGGAAGCAACAAATAGAAGGGTCTCAATTTAAATTAAGTCAGTTTTCTGGTTGTTTGTCCCAGATATATGGAGTATAATAAATGAACGCAGATTTTACAAGAATATTAATGTACTTTTCACTTTCAGATTTAATAATTCTTTCATTTAAAAAACTGGCTAAATGTTGAGATACTGTACAGAACATGTGTGTTGACCCTTTGAATGCCTGCTCTTCACCCTTCATCGTCGTTAAAGCGTCACCAGGAAAAGCACTATACAAATTAAATGTATTATTATTATTATTATTATTATTAATCCATTTCAAAGACAAATCATTGTTGCCGTAGAAAAACTTTTTTTCTTTTTGTAAACTTTAGTCTCTCTGTAACCTTTGGAGAGCTGGGGTTGGTATTTATGTCAGTTTGTGTTTTCTGTTGCAATCTCAGGTCGCATAAACTCTGAAGCTCCTTTAATGTCTAAGGGAGAAAAACAACGAGGGTGTTTAGACAAATAATAAATAATAAAGCAGACTTCATTCAACACAAGAGACAGAAAAAAAGCCACGGCAAAAAAGAGAAAAAAACTAAAATGTCTCCAAAACAAGATAACAAAAATGTCTCCTGTTGTCTTCGTCCCCCCCCTCACTTTGGTGTTCGCTGTCGAATTTGACCGGTCATGTTTTAACTGCTATTACATTCACACATAAACCATTAATCATCACCACATTTCATTGAACTTTCAAACTGTACATATTCTATCAGACTAATGGTATACATGAAACACTGCAGTAAATATACGAAGAACAGACACTGACTGTATTGGTGTGCCAGGTGTGATCCATGTGGGGGGATGGGCACATAAGAGCGGGGGAACACATGTAGTGTGTGTGTGTGTGTGTGTGTGTTGTGTGTTATGTGTATGTCTATATGTGTGTGTGTGTGTGTGTGTGTGTGTGTGTGTGTGTGTGTGTGTGGGTGGTGTGTGTGTGTGTGTGGTGTGTGTGTGTGTGTGTGTGTGTGTGTGTGGGTGGGTTGTGTGTGTGGGTGGTGGGTTGGGTGTGTGGGTGTGTGTGTGTGTGTGTGTGTGTGTGTGTGTGTGTGGTGTGTGTGTGTGTGTGGTGTGTGTGTGTGTGAGTGTGGGTGTGTGACCGGGAACACCATGGGTGTTACAAAGTTGACTAAATCATCCAAAATTCAATGAAAGTGGTGATCAGTAATTGTTATGTTCAAATATCTACTCTGAAGGATATCATAAAGCCTAAATGCAATCGAATGTAAAACAAAAAAGTTATGTTTGATGAAAGTAGTAAATCGGTTAGATTTGACCCGAAGACAACAGGAGGGTTAAGAAAATAAATAACTTTATTTATTCAGATTGAAGTTATTGTGCAGTTGTACAAAGAGGAACACGTGCACAGCATTTTTTTTACACAAGTATGAGCAAGATATAATGTATATATACAAGATATATGTTTTAATAAAAGCATAACTACCCATATCATAAGCGTTTCTTTAATGTTGTAGTTGGTTAAACAGAAATTATTCTATATACTTTTGAGTTGTTTAATCAATAGTATTGCTTCATATTTTATAATATATGTTTTTTAGGTATTTAGATTTTAGCATAATAGCTCTCAAATAAACATAACGAGTTCAATACGTGTATGTTATAAACACATTTGGACGAGTGTAACTGTTCAACACACTCATGAATGCAATGCGTCCTCCTGTCTTTTTGTAATTGCATCTTTTCCTTTTTTAATATATTGTACTCTTTTAAAAATAACTCATTGTAGGTCAGTTGTTTGCAGGTTTGAGTGTGTGTGTGTGTGTGTGTGTGTGTGTGTTGCTGTGTGTGTGTGTGTGTGTGTGTGTGTGTGTATCTGTAATCTGTTAGTTCTGCCTGAATATAATCTCCGTGATGCATAAAGGTTTCACTAACTGACCTTCAAATAAAAAGAAAAAAACCTTTCAGATTATTCAGGCCGGTCTGTTTGTTTCTCTGTGACCTTTCCGAGAAACAATGGTATTTCTGTCAGCAGTATCTGAGTCGCTGCTTGTTGTTGTTGTTGTTGTTGTTGTTGTTGTTGTTGTTGTTCTGCTGCAGAAAGAGCTCCAGCTTGCAGTCAGATCTCATCTGTGCACCGATGTCTCAAAGGTGTGAAGCACTAAAGAAAACCGAAACGTTGTCTTTCTACACATTTAAAATAACTATTAGGTTCGTTGAAAGCAATAATATCAAGAATATTTTGTATTTCAAGTTAATATTATTGCTGTCAACTAACCTAATAATGTTATGTTAAATATGCCTTGTAGACAATTCGTTTTTATTTAGGACTTCTTTATAACTAAATGTATCTCAGAATGGTGTACGTTTCGCACGGTAAAAGGGTCTGAGCATGTTTCTCTCAGTGATTGGGATCTTATGTTAGAGGTTGTTTTTTTCATGTATTGATATTTGTCCATGTTGATGTTACATGGAGCTGCTGTGATGCAAGTCAAATTTCAGACTTGATCTGAACATTAAAGTAGTATCGTATCGTATCTAGTTTCTCGACTGTGACATTTAATGTTCCTTAATGTTCAAAAAGCTCTTTACTTCTCTCACACTGCCTCTTTTCACCCTCTGTCTGAAACCAGAGCCCAGTCTGCTCTGACTGGTTAGCTGGCCGCCTCTGTTGTGATCGCTCAACCGCTTAGAGATGTCTCGCCCCTTAGCCTATCACGTACAATGTGTTGGAGCGCTAGCCAATAGAAGCGTGAGTGTTACAGAGTGATGTCATTAGGTTCTGGAAGTAAACAAGAGAGTGCAATGGAGGCGTTTCGGAGAGAAGCCTTTGCAGACCCTCATGCGCAACAACCTGTATAACAGCTGGATGATAATGTCATAGTCTGCTCCATCATTCACCAGTAGTTTCCCATTCACCTGTCTCACCTGTTTTCCACACCCACTCGTTAACTCTCTTTCTCTTCTGCACCCATTAGCTTCTGCCAGTATTTAAACTCGCACCTGACACACACTCTTTGCCAGATTGTACTTTGCCTCATGCTTGTCGCTCCCGCGTTCAAAACTAGATTGCCTACCCGGTTCCGACCCTGCCTGTCCCCGACCTGCCTGCTCTGCCTGTTCCCTGATCCTGCCTGTCCCTCGACTATCCTGCCTGGCCTGTTATCCGCCCCTGCCTGTATCCACGCTGACCGCCTCGCTTACTCCCTGACCCTCTGCCTGTCCCTGACTCACCTTCTGCCCGCTGTCCTCCTGTGCGTTATACTGCCCGGTTGGTATTCCTCCGATCCAGTGGAATCTCCAATAAAGTATATTACCAATTCTCCTTGGTTTCTCGAGTGCTGCATTTGGGTTCTCCTTAAGGTTGTGACAGATAATTATAATTCTGAGTTTCCTAATGATGAGAGAACTTCCTACTTTCTTTCATTAATGAATTGCATCTCTGCAGAAAATAATGTAGACCAATCTCTGCAAGACGGGAACAAAGAGCACCGCCATCAAACATAAAAGCAAAGACAGCTGATTAAAAAGTGGAAAAGCTAAGAAAATGAAAACTTAAAAAACTAACCAAGGAGAACAGAATTGAAGATGTTCTGACCGTTCTTCAAAGGAGGAATAATGGTTCCCGCGTTGAGACTGTAACGCGGGTTTTCTTTCTCCATCTGTTTGTCCTTTACGTTCCCTCCTCTCGTCCTCGGGGAGCGAGGCAGCTTCCCTCCTTCTGGACGCCGTGTTTGATGAATGAAGTGATTACAAGATGGCCGCCTCTCTTTTGGGGATAAATGAACTGCGCTGAGCGGTGGCGGCGGATGGATCTGCAGCGCGGCCGGTCATTAATCAGAGCGCTGAGGCTGCAGGTGTTCACTGATACCGGAGATAAATCCTCCGATACAAACAGATCCTTAACGGGGAACTTTCTGACCGGTTTCCATCTTCATGGTTGTTCAGTCTTTTTTAGGGATCCTTACAAACACAAATAAGTACTTATAATCACAAATACATTGATAAAGCTGCACCGGTGACTTTAATTAAATGTATTATGTCATCAGATTTCACTTAAGTGTATTAGGTTAGTAGAAAAAAAAGTAGGTTCAACTTAATATTATTGCTTTCAACTAACCTAATACAGTTAGGTCAAATGTGTTAATACATTTAATTAAAGTCAACAGTTCAGTATTTTCAGTGTGTGCTTCTATCAAAACGTGAGTATCAGCTAATATTCTGATGTTCTTCCTCTAGAGCGCACGTGTCAAACTCAAGGCCCGGGGGCCAAATCAGGCCCTCGGTGGATTTAATTTCGGCCCGCAGGATAATTTCTAATTGCTATTAGGTCTGGCTCTCCGGTATATTGCACGCACACCTTTCATATAGGTTTTTTAAACACATGCAGGAATATGGTACTTTCGCTACACACACACCACACACCACACACACACACACACACACACACACACACACACACACACACACCACAACACACACACACACCACACACCACACACACACACACACACACACCACACACACACACACACACCACACACACACACACACACACACACACACAGCCTTTCACAGTTATGATGAGGATTGTATTTGTTTAGTTTGTTTTACTCTAAAAGAAGCGAAGGCAGACATTTGTAAAATCACTATTATTATTATTGTTCTTTTTTCTTCTTCTTTCCAAGGAAATGGGGAATCAGAAAATAAGCTGTATGTGATGGTTGATATGAAAGTCACTGTTTGAAGGAACATTTACGCCGTACACGATTTGTATCATTGTCTTGTAATGTACTGTCGAATGTCATGTTTTATGTTATTTGTGGACCCCAGGAAGATTAGCTGTTGTTATGCACCAGCTAATGGGGATCCTAATAAACTATAAACAATAAACCTTCACTCCATCCTGAGGGTCTCCTCCGCTCAGAGCCTGAGCCCAAACATTGATGACCTTGCACCCGAGATGAGATGCCAAGTATCTGAAATAGCATCACAGAGGTTTGTATTACCCAAATCTAAATCAAATATGGGACAGAAAACAGTCCAGAGCCATGATCAGCTGGAACTCTGCACCGGTTCACATCATTCAGGAAAATTCTCAAGTACATTTCAAAAGGTTGCTAAAAAAGTATTTAAGTATTACAAAGTAAATTTGAACTGTGCCTGTGGCTATGTATGCATATATTATTATGTACACTTATTTGTATTTACTTTTGTTTGGCCTTAGGATGGCGATAACTGGATGACCATTTTAGTTTTCACTTCATTTCACTGTAAATTGCATGAAATTATGAGCCGTTTTGTTTTGTTTTAATTTTGTTGTATGTATGTTTATGTATGTTTTGAGTGTGTGAGGACCCCAGGAAGAATAGCCAATGCTCATGCTAGTGCTAATGTGGATCCTAATAAAGACATAATAAAGAGCAGCACACTGAGTTCAATGGATGCTTCCTTCTGCACTTTCTCTCACGACAACAGGACATGTTTGGTTTCTCTTTGAGGGGAATAGTTTTGTTGAAGCTGTTGTTGGCCTGTGGGGAAATGTAATCATAAGAAATGACTCTGGAGAAGCTGCAGATAGAGCCATAAGAAATGAATGCAACGGATTATTTCATGTTTAATGTTGTTTTTATAGGCAATAATTTAAGCTTTGTTAGTTCCAGGTTTAATATGTGCAATAAGTTCATTTCAATACGTTCTGCAATAAACATTGAACCAGTCCGGCCCTCGACTAGCACCCATTTTTTAATTTTGACCCACTGTGTATTTGGGTTTGACACCCCTGCTGTAAAGGAATTACAGTTAGGGTTAGAAGAAACATCTGCATAATGCACACACTCGATGTATCATCTAATGGTATCATTCAATCAATTAGCAGTTTTGTCTCCAAAAAAAGAATGAATGCTTCAAACGTCCATTAATTCAATGTCTCCATAGTGTGGCATGAACACTGTTGACCTTTAGATTTGTTTTCCAGTGCAGAACGAAGTGACCCTCCGTCTTTATTGAATACATATTAATAAATACTATTTTTTACAAATTGTTTGCCGTGTTACATTGAAGAGGCTTGAACGGGGTTTTGTCAGTTCATAGTATATTTAAGTGTTAACACTAAACTAACATGTATTCTACTTAATACTTACTAATGAAACTGGTATCAGATGTAAACTGATTCCTGAGGAGACAGAACAGGAAGTGTTACCAAAGTGTTTCAATATTCCAAGAACATGACCTTTGTGTTGTGTATTTCCAATCCTTCACCTAATTTACAGAAATAATCTTTGTATAAAAGGAGCAGTTGAAGTATTTCCTCCGGAGCGTCTGTCTGCCTCCATCAGGATGGAGGTGTGAGCAATGTGAGGATTTAATTAAGTACCATGGCTGAGAGGAGTCGCCGCTGTTCAACGGGAAATTGGTTTGATAATTGGGGGCTAACGGGCTATCACAATCACACACTGCTCCACAGGGGGATCTGATTACCTGGTTATGTATTACAGGCCGCCACACACACACACACACACACACACACACACACACACACACTTTTTCTTTCTTCATCTTCCCCCGGCGCACAGTAATTTAGCGCCGGGAAGGAGAGCGAGGCTGGAACGAGAGCGATGATTGGGTTAGTAAAGTGAAGACTGGAGAATTGAAAAGAGAGGTCAGACACCAGGCGTTACACAAGATCAGTGTGTGTGGCGTTACACAAGATCAGTGTGTGTGGCGTTACACAAGATCAGTGTGTGTGGCGTTACACAAGATCAGTGTGTGTGGCGTTGCACCGGTGGCGAGCCGTGACTTTTATTCCTAGGCCCTCTGACCCCCACCCCTTCCCTCGAAGAAAGACACAGCGTCACAGCGTATACTTCTGTGGAATATCAAAACACCTGTAAAAAACCCAATGTGTGTTCTTTGGAATTGAAACGGATGTGTTTGTAAAATATATATTTTTAATGTTTTTAAATATTATTTAGTAGAATATCTTAGGCCCTCAGAGACGGCCTATGAGGGCCCTGACGGCTCACCACCGCGTTACATAAGATCAGTGTGTGTGGCGTAACACGAGATCAGAGTGTGTGGCGTAACACAAGATCAGTGTGTGTGGCGTAACACGAGATGAGAGTTGTGTGGCCGTAACACGAGATGAGAGTTGTGTGTGGCGTAACACAAGATCAGTGTGTGTGGCGTAACACAAATCAGTGTGTGTGCGTAACACAAAGTCACGTAACACGAGAGGGAGAGTGTTGTGGCGTAACACAAAGCACGTAACACGAGATGAGAGTGTGTGTGGCGTAACACAAGATCACGTACACTGAGATCAGTGTGTGTGGCGTAACACGAGATCAGAGTGTGTGTGGCGTAACACGAGATGAGAGTGTGTGTGGCGTAACACAAGATCAGTGTGTGTGTGGCGTAACACAAGATCAGTGTGTGTGTGGCGTATCACAAGTGCTGGAGTGTGTGTCGGTGTGTGTTGGAGTTATTCATTGATTGACATTCTGATCTGATACTTGTTCGGACACGTTGCGTTACTTCATGGTACGTTGTGTGGCATGTAACAAGAGTTGTTTTGATTTGGTGTTATGTATTGCATTAATATTACATAACTATGATACACATATACATGATGATCTAATGCAGGGATGGGCAACTTGGATGGTGGTGGGGGCCACATCATTGATGTACTGGCCACCAGGGGGCCGCAGATTCACTTGTGTTGTATGTAATTATTAACAAATATACGAAGTCGGACATCTTCATTGGCATTTTACAAACAAAGGGAACATCCCCAAAAAATGGGAACACCCTCTAATAAGCTCACTATGTTTGTATTGAACAGGTTATTAAACAGTGGAATAAAACTGTTTTAAACTATTGGAAAGCACGGAAAATGTGTGTGTATTGAGATTAACCATTAAGATGACATAAACATGAAGTCATGAACACTAACCCAGACATTAGTTGTCTAACTTGAACCTAAAACACTTGTAGCCAGTCTCTGCATTCCCCTTACTCCACAATAAGGGGAATGTCAACACGCCCGCACTCTGCTGTTCCTCAGCGCCACTCCCCCTCCCTCCCGCTGACATTATGAATGAAAAGCGTAGTAATCATAGATAACACGGCAGTTTGTTTTCATCTGATTTCAAATAAACAAAGTCTTGGTTTTAAGAATATTAAACTTGTTTTGCCAAATTCAGATGATAAAAACAACTTTTAAGCTTGTAAAGGCATAATTACAAGAGGCAACTTAACGTCACAGCAGACATTCTTGTGAGGGTTTCCCCGGGAAACAAACACAATACACACAAATGCGTCACAGATTATTTCGCGGTATTTAAAATCATCTACGCGGCTGGCGACATAACTAGGAGTCTAGTGGACGGTATCAGTACTCCAAGTAAACATTTAAATAAAAAATAAAAACATTTTTTTTATTATTAATTACGTTGTTTATAAATTAATCTGAGGGCCGCAAAAAGAGGAGGTGGGGGCCTCGGACCGCCATTTGCCCATCCCTGATCTAATGCATTATGACCTCGTTAAGATGTCATGCTTCACAATGTTGTCCTGCCTGTCCCTGTCCGTGCTTCCGTCCTGTTCCTCGTGCTTCGAGGTTAGTGCTTGTTAGTTTTTCTCTGTTCTGTGATTTTCACATGACCCGGTCCCCCTTTCGTATCCGCTTCAGAATAAAGCTTGTTTTAGGTTTAAACTTTGATTCCAGTGTGTGTCCTTTTTCCTACCAAACCCCCTGTGTTTTCTTACGGTGTGTAACCGTGTACTGCGTTGTAATGTATAGCGTTACGTTATGCATTGCAATCTAATAAGTAATAATCTAGTTACGTTGTATTGACAGTCTGATTCCATAACAACATTCAAAACCCACCTTTTCAAACTGGCATTTCCTCTATAATCTGTACCCCGTGTCCTTTTGTGTACTTTTGTGTCCTTTTGTGTCCTTTTGTGTCCTTCTGTAGTCCACTTCCTGTTGTTTGTCTTGTCTTACCCCGGCTGATACTTCACTAGATCCACTGTTTTAATTTGTAAGGTAAAATTGTAAATGTAAATTGTAAATCTGTAACCCTGTAAGGTGTCCTTGGGTGTTATGAAAGGCGCCCCCCAAAATAAATTTATTATTATTATTATTGCCTTGCGATTTATTGCGTTTTATTAAATATTGCATAGTATTGCGTTACAATGTATTGCGTCACCTACGATGTGTTGCCTTAAGCAGGTTTGTATTATCATGCGTTGTGCAAGTATCTCATGCATTACGATGTGATGCTTAGAAGTGCAGTGCTTTCATCCACTGCATTGCATCATGCTGTGCTACACTGTGTTGTGTTGCAGTCCTGTTATGCTAAAATATAAATACATTCTCATATTTAATGACACAAAAAAAGGAAAATCTGACCCTTAGCATAAAGTTAATTATTGTACAAGTTTCAGAAAGTCATTAACTTTATCGTTAGATAAGTTTAAATAACCAATCATTTCAACTCTCATTGTGTTTATATCACAATCATTACACACAGTGTCCTTGTTTGGCACACGGGCCAAGCGAGCCATCTCATTAGCATACACTGAGCTACATAATGCATGAAAGGATAGATATGATAAATATATACATGATAAGTGTTTGAGAGCTTTGATGTGTTCGTGGTAATCATACGAGAAGACTTCACATGTCCTTAATTACATGCTTTTGTTTCAGGAAATGCTTTTCGGCTTCGTGTTGCTATGGGAGAAGCTCTCTGCATAATCACATCCCGTTTCCTCCTCTGGGACCGGCGGCCATCTTTAACGAGATGCACACACGGTTAATTGCTGACAGATGTTCGTTCCATATTCTGCTGAATACATTAAGAGTAAAGTCCCTATATTAGCGTGTGTTATACGTTAGAGTAATAATGTATGAATAACCGATGAAGGGGTTATCAGGTTGCATTATGGGAAGTCTAGGCTCCAGTGTTTTTACATCTTGACTCATAAAAGGAACTGAAGTGAGGATATCTTTGACCCGATGTTTTCTCACATGTTAATACAACTGCTTTTCCTCTTCATCTTCCTACTCTTCATCACCCCCTATTTTTCTCAGTGGGCCAATCAAAGAGCAGCAGTATGCAAATGTGGTTTTGAGAATGTCCTATTTCTTTATAAATAGCGGAGTGTGATGAAGAGGAGGAACAGTAAACAGAATATGTCCTCTGATGTTGGCCTGGGATTAGTTTGGTTCTTTTATTGTGTCTCCATTTCCTTTGGAGATTTGAAGAATGAAAGTCGTACTCTTAAGAAAACAGGTTCAAAATAGAGACAATAAAGTGGGATGTTCCAGAGAAACTTTTAAAATGATGAGAATAAATAATAAGATACGTTTAATAAAAATGAATCTCTGAGAAAAAGGAAATGCATTTGACACGTTATGTTGAATGTTTACAATAAAAGGTCATAATGTTATGAGAATTAAGTTATAAACATTCTAAATAGTTCTTTAGAGTACTGTGTCTGGTTAACCAGAAACATATGGAAACATTATCTATTATAAAGACATCATAACAGATCACTGGAGAGAGGAAACATATAGTTGCTAATGGATGAGCTAGCATTTATCTTAAAATAATACCTACTTGTTTAGAAAATCAATGCGTGAAAACGGGTGGAAATGTTTAATTCCCACAGTTGAAAATGATTCATAAACAAGTTTGTCTTTTGTTTTAAAGTAATAAAGAAAGTCAAAATACAAGTGTGGGAACAGAGCAACGTCATGCTCAGGGGATAAAGACGTTCTGCACACAGTTAACACCACAAAGAAGTAATCCTATCAATTCTCTTTAACATTATCCAAACCTTCCCACCATTAAACCGTAACACCCTCCACTCCTTGCCCATTTGGAAATCATCCTTTTAAACATTGTTTGTGTTCATTCCTAAATTAGTAAAGACACTTTGCTCCTGTGGCTAATCCACCTCTGACAACAACAGAAGGCACCGTGCTTAAAGAAGTCAAGGACTTCAAGTACCTGGGCTCATGGGTCAACTCAACCGAGCAAGACCTCAAGGTGAGGAAGGCCCTTGCATGGAGGGCTCTGGACGGCATGACCAGTGTATGGAACTCCAACCTCCCCCGTCCAATCAACCTCAGCTTCTTCTATGCAACGGGAGAGTCCTCTATGGCAGTGAAGGCTGGACCCTGAAGCCAACCCTGCACAAGTCACTTCACGGATGCTACACCAGAATGTTGCGAGCAGTACTTAACATCAGCAAGAGTGTGCATGTAACCAACAAGATCCAGTACGAGGGAATACCGAGGTGAGCGAGAACATTGCAGCCAGGAGAATGAGACGAGCAGGACATCGCCCAAGGCATCACGAGCTGCCAGCCGGCAAATTGGAGCTGTGGGAACCGACACACGGGCATCGGTCATGAGGACGTCCCGCACACACATACGTGGACGTACTCAAGGACGACGCAGGAGCACAAAGTACCAATGAACTGGCCGGATGTTTGGAGAACCGGGATGACTGGAAGCGACGATGAAGGGTCTGAGGACGACCTAGAGCAGGGGTGTCAAACTCAAGGCCCGGGGGCCAAATCCGGCCGGTGACTTCATTTAATGTGGCCCCACAAGAGCCTGCAAAGAATATAATATGTTTACTATACGGTTACATGCTACTTTACAGAAGCACGTTGCCCATAAACTACATGTCCCACAATGCATCTCAAGTTTGACTTTTCTTCTCAGAATCGGACTTTTTTTTCAAAATGTCACTTATTTTATTTTGCCTTTTTTTCCAGAATGTGGCTTTTCTTTTTAAATCATTTTGTGACATTCTCACTGAAGAGACTTAAGTTATTACCCTATCCGATAATAATCCAATGCAGACGGCAATAATGTAATATAATACATTATTTTAAATATTTATATATGTATTTTTTGTATGTATATAAAACCGGCCCTTTGAGTGCGACCATGATGCTGATGTGGCCCGAGATGAAATTGAGTTTGACACCCCTGACCTAGAGAGAGAAACACTCTTACATGTCTAATATGTGTAATTGTAAAGCGCTTGAGCACCTGTCAAAGCGCTCTAATGAAAAATGTAATGCATTATTATTATTAAATTAAATACATATATTTTCTAATTTCTTGTGTCTTTTATTGTACAATGCGATGTATTTTTATGCTGCTGCAACAAAAACATTTTCCAAATTGGAATCAATAAAGTACTGTCTTATCTGACCTCAACATATGTCTGTCTTTCACACGAAGGGAATGTGCAGGACGGAACTGGGTCACATGATAGAGAGTCACTTAACATGGTTTGCCTCTATGAAACCTGATGTATGATTCTGTTTTCTTCAAGTGTGTGTCTTCTAGGTCGAATGCACTTAAGTCGCTTTGGATAAAAGCGTCAGTTAAATGCAATGTAAGACAGAAACACTGAAGCTCTCCTCCTCCTCTTCCTCAGTTGGTATCGTGGGGACTCGGCAGTGGTGTGAGATGGCTCCGTGTTTGGACGATGAAGGTTGTGGTCTCCTGGTCAATCAGTCGGGCTGGACCTGCACGCAACCAGGAGGCCGGGTCAAAACCACCACGGTGAGAACTGAACCTGATCGCATGGGACTGACACACCGAAACAGTACAGATAGAGATTCATTACATTCATGTTTACATTTAATGTCAGCTACGACTCAAGCTTTGTTTTAAAGTTCACACACTGTTAGAAATGTCAAAAAAGGAACATGAGAATACATCTGTAATGTTTATTTTGTGTGCCTGAGGTCCCTGTCTCCTCTGTGAGTGTTTAATTTCATCAACATCTCATTTCCACATCAGCTTCTAATGACATAATACATTCTAATGAGGATGCTGCTGGCCCTTATCAAAATCACAGCCTCTGTGTGTGTGTGTGTGTGTGTGTGTGTGTGTGTGTGTGTGTGTGTGTGTGTGTGCGTGTGTGTGTGTGCGTTGCGTGTGCGTGTGCGTGCGTGCATGTGTGCGTGCGTGTGTGTGTGTGTGGCCTAGCATTACTATACTTGTGGGGACCTAAATCTGTGTACACAGGGACTCGCCTCCCTTATGGGGACACATTGGAGGTCTCCATAAGGGGAATCATTAATTTTAGGGTGAAGACTTGGTTAGGTTTAGGATTAGGGTAAGGGTAAGGCATGTGCTGGTTATGGTTAAGGTTAGGATAAGTCTCCAGGAAATGCATGTAAGTCAATATAATGTCCCCTGAAGTGATGTATACATGGTATGTGTGTGTGTGTGTGTGTGTGTGCGTGCGTGTTGTGTTGTTTGTGTGTGTGTGTGTGTGTGTGAAATGAATGTGTGTTGTGCATGCGTGCGTGCCGTGTTGGTGTGTGTGTGATGTTGTGCTGTTGTGGTGGTGTATTGTTTGTGTGGTGTGTGTGTGTGTGTGTGTGTGTGTGTGGGTGGGTGTTGATTGAATAATTGCTGCCCAGGAGCACTCCTCACAGCGGCTGATTAACTGGAGGAGTTTGAGAAGCCTCTTCATGGAGCGTATATCATCATCGCATCTTGTTGGTTTTTTAAACACAGTATCTGCTTTCATTAGAGCCTTTTGAAAACCCTCCATGTGGCTCTGACTCGGTCTAATTATACCTTTACTCTGATTACAACTCACCTGTAAAGTGCACTGTGATAGTTCATCAGTGTTTGAATGTCTGCACAAAAGACCAAATCAAAGTCTCAATCATTTGATTCAATCAGACTTAAAATCAGAAATCCATTGGATGACATTGGATTTAATCGCTGCTGCTCCATTTTAATGTATTCATTTAATAAATGGCATCTATATCATTGCTCTTTATTGCAGCCTTAACAAATATTCAGGTTTTCAGTTTTTATCATTTTACAGCATTAATAATAAATAATAATAATATATAATATTTTTATAGCGCCTTTCAGGAAACCCAAGGTCGCTTTAAAAGTCGGGTAGGGGGGGGGGAGTAGCGGAAAAATAAACCTATTAAACTAACTATACAGTGGGGAAAGCCTTGGTAAAAAGGTGCGTATTGAGGGCTTTTTTGAAAATGTCCAGGGTTGGGGCGCTGCGGATTTCGAGGGGGAGAGAGTTCCAGAGGGTAATTGACATCCATATGTCAATTAAAAGTGAACGCGGAAGATTAAGATCTATTTTGGAAAAAAAACTCATTCAAGAAAATGTGAAGATAATGCTTTGTTTACTAACTAAAATGTCTCTTTCCTATAATCCTTTTTAAAATATAAAATACAACTTTATTTATCCTGAAGGCAAGGCAAGTCTATTTCTATAGCACCTTTCAGCACCAGGCAATTCAAGGTGCTTTACAAAAATGAAAGACATTCAGAAAATGGTATTTAAAATCAGTCATTAAAAAGAAAAGCTAATAAAATAAACATTTAAAGATAAAAGTTACAGTGCAGTCTAAGATATGAATAGTTCAATTATTTCGGTTCTTGATTTTTTATTTATTCACAGAACCTCCCTTTGGAAATCCGAACATTTCCGTCCCGATTGTTAATTTAGACTGATTGTTTTCACCATGTTATGCTCGCATGACATCCACAATCTGAAGGAAATGATTATGCAAATAAAATATATTTATTAAAAAAAAAAACATTACCAAAAAATATAAATAGGGAAGAGATCAGTGTACATAAATGAAGAAGGATAATGATGAATGTATCTGTATTTTAAATTAGAATGCAGCTCAAATTGTTAACTAAAAACCAGCGTTATGTTTTTCTCTTGACCCTCTGCCATCATCCCAAGTCTAAAGAGAAGCAAAGAATTCTGGGAGATATTTGATCCTCCGTACTTCAGTTTCTCTCGACGTCTCACCTCCTTTTATCTCAAAGATGGCGGCGTGTTGTTGCGTCTGACTTCTTCTTCTTCTGCTCCACACAAACATGCTCCTCTTGCTAATGAAGGACAGCACATCTGATTGCCTCGCTGGAAAGCAAATTGAATCTCAGGGAAGCGGCGCTGAGTGGGCGGACCGACGCAAAACCATGGCTGTGTTTACACGAGGATCGGAGCGAGCGTTCATTAGAGCTCAGAAAGAGAGATCAGAGGAACACATTACGCTCCGTAAACCGCCCTGTTTTAAATGCAACCGTGACTTCACTGACTTACTTTGAAGCACTCACTCAAGACACAAAAAGTACAAATGGGACTGGTCTATGACGGCATTCTCCTCCCTCACCTCTCCCTTCTGTTAAGGACTAATTTCCTTCTCAACCTTCGACACGGTTCATCGTGTTCTCCCCTCACTGTCTCCTTTCCCACGGCGTAGGTGTACGGCCTTGGGTATTGCTGCTATCTCTCTCAAGGAGGAGCAGCTTGGGCGCATTGCTGTTGCCAGCTTATGACCGAGTACAAGCTGCTGAGGTAGTTTACTGTTCAGGGACATCTAGACGCCCTTCTTTTCTGGAACGTAGGTTCCCTGCCGCACATTATTTTCTATGGACGACAGCTCCAGTTAGATTCAGGGTCCATATTTGTTCAGTCTCGCTGATGAAGAATGTTGATTATTACACTCCGAACTAGTTAAAACCTTAAACTACAGAAGAGTTATTGAGAATTGATTGTGGCATCTCAACCTGTGTCAACACGTGGCTCATGACCTGTCTTGTGAATTCTCCGGCCGAAGCTCCGAATAAACCGTCAGTGTTTGCCATCAAAGTTCCTGCTCTCCTCGTGTCTCTCTGAGTCCTGTTTCCAATTGCTTCAGAAGTTTCCATCACACACTCCGCATTCACACACACTCAAACGGTCTTGAAGTGAAGATGTCAGGAAATTCAACGATATTTCAATGTGGCTACACAGACCACCACAAGCCTTGGTCTTGGTCTCGACCTCTTACGGCCCGTCCACACAGCGGCTTTGGAAAAAGCTTGCCGACGGGCGTGTCTGAAGCTCGACCAACAACCAATCACATGAATCTCCCGCCCCTGACATACAAGCAGCGGTTTGATTGGCTAGAGCTTGTACTGGCATATGATTCGATTGGCTGACGCTTCCGCCGAGGCGTCACAAGTTGAACATTGCTCAACTTTTGCAGCCTGAAACGCCAGGAAAGCTCCGCTCTGCTTCCCACAATGCAGTTCGGCGAAAAGTGACGTCACCCCAGAAGCTTCCAACGCCGCTGTGTGGACGGGCCGTTAAAGTCTTGTCTTGGTCTTGTCTTGGTCTTGGTTAAGGTGGTCTTGGCTACAACAGTACTTTATGGTCTAACAAAACACACCATCCTTCTTAAAGGGCGATAGCATTTAGAAACATTGCTCCTTGTGTGAGAACATTTACTTCCCTGTCTTTGTTGTCATGTCCACCAGAGCTACAGCGGAGGATTCAAAACATGTGTCTGCTCCAAGAATATATATATATATTTTGTAATTGGTTTGTTGCTCGATGTACTATTTTAGGAAGCCAGAGCTTTGGAATATTAATGACTTGATTTCTGGTTTGTTTTTGCTTTGGAAGTGAAATAAATAGTAAGGCAGCCTTATATTGTTTCTCAGCACCAGCCACAATTCATCACAAAGCAATTATGTCGGAAACAAGGCCGCCTGCTTCCCACTTTACTCCCAGCTGCTGTGTTCATCATGGAAACACACACACACACACACACACACACACACACACACATCTCTCTGATAACGTGTGCAGTAATGTGATTTAAACTAATGTGTAACCAACAAGATTAAGCTTGTTTCTGTCCTCTCTAATTGTGTTTCTTCTTAATATTTATCTCCTTTAAACAAGCTGCTGACGGAAACTTTATTTTATTAACGTCAGCGACTGGTTGTGTGTTTTCCCAATGGATTTTTGAATATTCGAGAAAATGAGTTCTGTGGCAAACACACCTTTATGATACTTACAGGTTTTGTTCAACAGGTTAATCTCCACATATTAACACCACTTTATGATTTCTGAAGCAAAAATCTAATGTTGGGCTATAAAGGAACTACAGCACGGTCACATGACTTCACGTCACCACTGCTAAGCTAAAGGTGGCTAACGTTGGGCTATAAAGGAACTACAGCACGGTCACATGACTTCACGTCACCACCGCTAAGCTAAAGGTGGCTAACGTTGGCCTATAAATGGAACTAAACAGCA